>JAQBSW010006704.1:0-46477 GCA_029291075.1 Eudiplozoon nipponicum | reverse complement strand
CTTTCTGGAGATCTAAAGTTGAATAAACCTCATATCCCATTACATCTCGGAGCAAAGTACTCTGGTTAGGAGAGGATAAGAATCACCCTTTGTCACTGAGTTTAATAGACGATAATTCCCACAAACCCTCCATTGACCCGGTTCAGATTTGGGAACTACCACTATTGGGGAAGCAAAATTGGAATTTGACCTTCTACAAATCCCCTCTTCGCGCAATTGATGAAATTCTGACACAGCTACTTGTTGCTTGTGTTGTGCCAATGGTTGAGCCTTTGGTGAACAAGGTAACGGAGCTACCAATTCTATCTGGTGTTCTACTCCTATTTTCAAACCTATCTTTTTGGCACTAAAAGTTTGAAACACTGCTAGGTGCTTCTCGATAATATCGGCAAAGTCATGTGCGACTGATGGACGAGGTAAGAGACGCGAGTGGTGCATTTCGCATCGTAAATATGCGGAGCTTGGAAAGTATCAGGGCAAAGGATGCATGTTTACACGGTTGGGTGGTCCTCAATGGAAAGGAAGTACTCTCCCTATGGTTCCAAGGTATGCATATTCAAGGCATTCTAAAATTATCGAAATTACACTTGAAAGCTTTGATGGACGAAACGCGCAGTAATTCAGACCGTAAATCTGTTAGATTTCAACTGGATCATATTATTGAAGAGGTTGCTGGCTATTCAAACTATAAGTTTGTTATAGTAGATGAACTAAGTGTGTCAAAATTCTTAATAGACACCTGTGCAGAGTTCAATCCGATGTGGTAAAATTTGGTAGCCTGACATTCGATTAACAACTGCTGACTGCGAATAGAGGTTAAGGGAGTTAAAGTATTGTCAGAGACAGTATAGCAGAAATTGCCAGTTACCTGGAATTACCTGATTGCTGATATAAAGCATAAAATCATTGTGATGGATATATCATCCATTTTAACCTCGATTTAGATATCAAATCTAGGATCATTTGACAAGGCACTGGGAAAGTTACTTCTGCCGTGACTGGGATCTCAGTAGTTATGGCAGTGGGACAACGCAGACCCGTCCTCGCCGACGACTTGGTGCATGCCATCGAGAAACACCTGGCCGTGTTTCTACAATTTAATGCTAAGTGTAAATGTTTCATGACTGTCAATAAACACCAAATCAATTTGGCGGAATCACTACCCTGTTAATCAAAGGGCCAATCGTTAGCACAACATAAGCAACAGATTGCAATTGAAGAATTTAAGCGGTTAAGGGAAGAAGGAATTTGTAGGCTTTCAAATTCCAAATTTTCATCTCCCAAATTTGAACCAGGTCAATGGGGGCTTTGTGCTTATTATAATCTATTGATATCTGTAACGAAAGGTGATTCGTATCCTCTACTAAGTCAGAGTACTTTTCTCAGGAATATAATAGGGTATGAGGTTTTTTATTACGTCAGAAAGCGTACTTTAATGTATCCTTGGATGCAGAATCTAAACCGCCCATAGAAGTGAGATTTCCTGAGGGAGGATCACATCAATTCTTCTGCATGTCTTTTTTGTCTGAAGAATGCAAATAAGACATTCCAGCGTCTGATGGAGGAGCTTATTCAAGACTGTCCATTTGCTAGTGTGTATATAGATGATATCATTATGTATAGTCAATCTAGTGAGGAACACAAGGAGCAATTGGACGTCGTGTTATCTAAGCTGGAACAAAATAGTTTGGTAGTTATGCCAGAAATTAGCATAATTTTCAGCTCTATTGTTAAATTTCTTGGACACTCCAAGGATGGAAACGAAACCTAGAAAGATAAGTACCAAGAAATCAATGATGTGCCAGAAACCAGAAATGTACATCAATTGCGTAGTTTTTTGGGGATGATTAGCTATTGTCGTCGTTTTACATTAGATATAGCTGGAATTGTGGGGTCGTTAACTTGACATATAGTTTGTGAACAGAACACAATCAAGAATTCCTAGTTAATTAATTTTAGCCAAGAGGACATGGAAAAGATCAAGAAGGCCGAAGATCTCTTAAGTCAATCCGCCACATTAAAACCTATGGATTACACTAAGCCTACTAGACCGATCACAGATTCTTCCAATTCAGACATATGGGCACTGTTACATCAGAGAGATAATGGCATAGTCAAACCGATGGAATTCTATAGTCTGAAATTCCAAGATCTTGAGAAGGGATATGGCACACTTGGATAAGAGTTACTAGCGATTTATTCTGCAGTGTGGTATTTTGAGCACTACCTAGGTGGACATCAGTTTATGATGTTAACTATTCAAAAACCATTGATAAGTATTTCAGGGAAAATGTATAGGTGGGTGAATTAACAAATAAACCGAATCGCAGAATTTGATTTTGCCGTTACTCATATCTTAGGAAAAGAGAATGTGGCGGCAGATACTCTTAGTAGACCAGACGTGTCAGGTGAAGATATGATTCGTTCAGTGTCACTCGTATACTCTGTTGCGTCTTCTAATAGTTTTGACCAGCAATTGACGGAAGCACAAGTTAATGATCATTTAGTAGCTATGTTGGCAAAGAAGATAGTGTATAGACGCAGGAAGATTGGAGATACGCGTTTACTATATGAAATCCCCAGGGCTAACCTAGACCCTGTGTACGTTAGAAATAAAATTTAGTTTAATTTAACAAATGCATGAATTATTTATCCTTCCATCAAGTAAACTTTCAGGATGGTCATTGATAGATGTGTATGGCTTGATATGTCTAAAGACAAGAGGTTTGGTAAGGACGTATGCGCGGTGTTAAACTTGTAACGTGCGCCATCATAATAATACTGAATTTAAAACTATTTATAAACCAGGGAGTCGTTTCAGGCAAGTGAATATTGGTAAAGTAGAAATGCCCGCAATTTCGGGTCAGAGATATTTACTCACTCTGGCTGATAGTTTCACTCGACAGTTTTAGGTAGCAATCCGGAAAGATACGGCAGATCAAAAACTCTTACTTATGTTCTTGCATAATTAGGTATCGCGTTATGGTGTACCCGTAAGTGTAACTATTGATCTTGGCAGACAAATTGTGTCCAAACTATTTATCTGATCATTGAATACAATTTGGATAAAAACAAGACACCCATGTGAATACAATCCCAGATCTAATGGGTTGGACGAGAGACCGCACAGAGAGCTGAATTCTGCAATATTATGCACTATAAAATCTACTTGGATACCTGATTTGCCGATAGTTTCGCTGGCAATGAGAAATAGTTAGAGCGCTCAGTTAGGAACATCCATAGCAGAACTGGTTTATGAAGAACCCTTAAGATTACCTGTGGATCTCCTAATAGAAGCTCCTAGTTGTTTTAATTGGGCGCCAAGTTCACTAGATTGGTTTGTTGCAGCATTGAGAGATAAAAGGAGTCGTTTAGCTGCAATCCTAACTAGAATTCCAAGGTCTGAATGCGTTGTATCGTCAGATTTAAAGCTAGAATCTCATGTATACATAAATAACGAGAGCAGACGAAAATGTATGACCCCATGCTACAAGGAGTCATTTAAAGCCAATCATATGACTGACCGAAATTCATTTTTAGAATTAAATAGCGCAATTGAGTGTGTAGCACTGATCGGGACATTCCACAGTTTACCTGGGGTGAAGTGGAGACTTAGGAATGATATCCATTAAGGTATCAAGAAACTGAGGAGAGATATGATCATAAAATTTGTTAAAAAACGAAGAAATGTGAAAACGAAGTAAAGATTGACACCAAGACTACTAAGGTGAAAATCATTCTGGAATAGTCAATAAGATCCTGACGAAAGAGGACTTTGTGATGTATGAGTAAAAATTAATCAAATTTTATTTTTGGACATTTGGTTTTATCGCTGGTTCCATAAAAGAATATTTTTTTCTTAATAAATATTTTAAATTTTTCAGGACTATTCCTTTGTACATATTGTTGAAGATTTTGACTTTTCTTTTGTAATTATAATAATAAAGTCTGGTTGAGATTTTGAGTTTTGTGGTACCCTTTCCTGTGTAGTTCTGGCTTGAGACACATTACTAATAAAGTATTAGAATTAATAATCAATTACTATACTTAATTCACGTTATGGGAAGGATCTCAAATTTGCTTCAGGTAATTGACGTGGATATTTGTTTTCAAGGTTTCCACAATTTCGTTCTATCATCTCAGGTATTCAACGTTTCGCTGAGCCCACTCTTTGTTATAATATATATTACAAGAAATCTTGTTCTAAAATTATGGCCACTTTGAAAATATTGTGGAAACAGTGCTATTAGCAGGTGGACATAAGTAATGTAGTTTAAAAGAAAGTTCTCATTAATTTCAGTGTCTCAAATTAGGTGATCAAGCCTGGTATCATACAGTCTCTCTTAATGTAGTGACCAAAGGGCGTCTACAAAGGATTGCGCCCGTGTCAGAATCCTCTATGCGGAAATATGTGTTTTAGATGACCGTTTTTGCCGCAATTTCATAGAAAGAATTGTTTACCTCAATTTATACTGGCAAGACAGCCATTCAGAATGGCTCGAAGATGCAAAGTTTTATTTTAATCTAAGAAGACTGACCAATCCTACAGAAATGTTTGCCTAGGCCTGGTGGTGTCTAATTGGGTCTGTTAACAGAAATCTGTTTAAATTCAGAAAATTTGTTACGGAAAGGGTACTTGTAATTTCTTTTGAGCTTCTGTTGGAAGGGCTTCATGGACGATATCAACACGAAGGAATAGATCGGATTACTGATACAATACATAATGATAAGTTTGCAAATCATCTCACAACTAATTTTTATGACAGGGTTGTTTCAAAATACATCGTGCTTGGTATTTCTGAGGAATTTATAATTAGTATATTTGTATCATAATTGCCTGCTAGATTAAGAGCAACATCGGATGTTTTTGATACTTTAGAACTGGAGTTGCCAAAGTAATTCAAAGGGTTCGACAAAAAGTATCGTCCGAATGAATCATTACTGGACAGAATTAACATGGCCGTTATTTAAAGCAGGGCACTTAAGCTTAAGATTTTTGCAATTCGATGACTGCATGACCCAAAGTTCTTACAGCTTTAATTTTTTTTTTAAAAAACCAACATATGCATTATGCTATCATTAGACTAGAAAGGAGCCATTTAAACAGTCATTTGAAATAAATTTTCCTATTTGCTTACCTTACTTGACTTATATTGCGCAACTTGCCACTTATAGAATAAATACTAAATACCATGTATAAAATTGTTTTTCTAAAGGCACCTTTTTAATATTAACTAAAAAAGTGAATAAGATAAAAAAATTCAGTTCTTTAAGGAGAAAAATATATTTCTGCATTCATCAAACAACAAATTACACAAATTTCGCGGCCCTGGCTACAAACTTAAAAACGTGCGATTTTAGCAATTTAATATTTGTAGTGCCATATAAACAAATGTCATGATATTTTTAAATTATGTGGTGGTATTTTATTTTATATTTATCGTCATAATTCAATTATAATAACAGAAGAGAGATATTTAGTTTATCATATATTCTGGAATTACCTTTATTCCCAACTCAGTATCTAGTGGTTAAATAAAACTGGACACGCCTTATAAGAAAGGAAATATATAGTTCAGTAAAATGCAGATCATTTATGGCATAGTCAAAGTTGCGTTACACGTACTTTCTAAATTTATATCAAATTACGTATTTAATCAGACTTTACTTAATTTGGAGTCAAATTTTCATCATTTGGGATTAAAATTTTATAGAAACACTGACGTAAATATTAACTTCTCTAATTATCAAAGAGCAACGTAATTAAAATAATTTGTACTGACTGATTGCTTATTGTCTAGCTGAGCTTTACAACAAAGCATAATTACAGACATGAACCTGGCAGTACCCATGACTGGATAATCTATTGGTATCCTCTTGGACTGTTTATATAGATAGAACTTCGTGCTTATTCTCATTTTGGTACTTCTTACAAACACATGTATGGCTACGAGAGTATAACTATATAACTCATATAACTTTGGCGTAATCTGCAGAAAAATCGTGTTTCTGAATGCAAAGCAATTGTGCAGCGTATTCCTTTCATATAAATCCAATTCGCTTTCGTTTCCCTGAGGATGACATTATAAATATGACTTCAGTGAGTGCTTTTAATTGAAAAAAAATTATAAATTTAAAGCACCAGATTATGTATAACTAAAATGCATCAGTAAATTGTGATATGATGCACTTCATTTTAGTTTCTGGACGACGGTTTGCAAGCGTGAAATTCGATGTCAAACATTTATTTGCATTTCAGTTTATTATGAAATTTCACGGATTAAACGTGGCTCTGGATATATACAATAGACGTAAAAATTCATTGTACCCTTCCTGTGTGCAAAAATATAAAGAAATTTTATCAGATATAAGAAATATTTATTTCGCATTGTCTTCTCAAATATCTACTAATGAACATATCTTTATACATAAATTGGAAAGCAAACCAAGATATAAATACGTGAACATAGAGAGAGAGTGAAAAAATGAAACCGATCAAATTGCGAGCGTCACATCCAGTTCAAGCTCAATGTTTGTATGTGCTTCTTCTGCTTACATAAATCCGGTTGCAATTTGTTTAACCATAAGGCTTCGTTTGTGGCTAGCTCTCTTCTTTTTTGCATTTAGTAATTACTTTGAATGCTACGTCTGGAGAATATGCGTGCGATGTTTCGATGATGCGTTGCCCAATAGCAGAGGTGTATTCACCATTTGATTTAAAACAGGCGTTTAAGTTGCAATGTTCTCTCATTCGAGGAATTAACCGTCTGGTCGACCGGCCTACATAAGTTCATCGACAATTTGCGCAAGTATTTTTGAAAATAATATTTGATATAGACATTAACGGCTGTTTCTCTTTGATTGCTGGCAAAGGCAAGTGTGTTACCCTAAATAAGACTCGTAGTTTAGCTGCATTTAATGTGTGTGTTAATGCTGCTTCAACTACCTTTTGCGCCATTGGGGAAACTGCATTCTTCTTAAATGGGATGTTTAGGTAGACTGTTTTCTTTTCTGGCCCATAATACGTCTGTTTCTACATAATTTCCCTTTTAAAAATTGATTCAATTAATAGTCTGGGATAGCCATTAGACATTAAATCGTTAATTGCTTTATTATAATTATTTTCTTTAGAATCTTGACCAATCAACCTGTCAATTCTTGAAACATTGCAACTTAAACGCCTGTTTTAAATAAAATGGTGCATACACGTCTGTTATTAGGCAGCACATGATCGAAACATCGCACGCATGTTCTCCATGACGTAGCATTCAAAGTAATTACTAAATGCAAAAACAAAACTAAGCTTGCCACATACGAATCCTTATAGATAAACAAATTGCAGCCGGATTTATGTAAGCAAAAGAAGCACGTTTAAGCATTGCGTTTGAATTGGATGTTGCGCACGCAATTTGATTGGTTTCAGTTTTTCACACTCTCTCTATGTTCACACCTTGTTTTGCTTTCCAATTTTTATATAAATGTATGTTCATTTGTAGATATTGGAGAAGACAATGCAAAAGAAATTTTTCTTTTATTTGATAAAATTACCTTTTGTTTTTGCACACAGGAAGAGTACAATGAATTTTTTTAAAGCTCGCATTTAAAAAGAATCTTTCAGAAAACTAGATGAACTTCTGACGTTAAAGTGTAGAGCGCATAGAACATTATAGTGGAAAGAACATTTTTATCAATGTATTAAACAATTACGGTTCCCAGGTGATTTGGGGCGCAGTTTACGAAAGTCAGAACTACGAGTCAACCGAAGATATCTTACAAGGTTGGCGTATTCCAAAATTGAGCAGTTGAAGGAAGATGAAGCATTGCTACAGACAAGAATCAGGTGTGTATCTTGTGTATTAGATGAACTACGTCTTTTTGTAAGAATGAAATTTCTAGTGATATGCCGACAGTTATGAGGAAAGATAAGGCAAGAATTTTGAATAAATTGGAAAAAGATGTTAAACCTGGAGTTTTGTGTGATTTAATACCGACCGATCTTGATAAGCGTGTGCGTAACTTATCAAAAGTGCTAACCGATCAGCTAACAATGGAGGCACTATCGATGGGCCAAAATTATGGAATACATCCTTCTAATAAATGCGATGTTGATTTTGAGGCAGCATTTGAATTGCTATTTGAACAAACAGCTGACTTGGAGCCTACCAGTATTGATTATAAAAATTGGTTCAAGGCTACACTAGTTGATCAGGCTTCACATCTGAAATCGTCTAAATGCGCAGAACAGCATGCATTGACAAAGCAGCATCTAAATGCGCTTAGAAGGTATCAGAAAAAATGCAGACATCAAAATACTACGCGCTGATAAAGGAAAGAGCGTAGTTAGAATGGACAAATCTGACTACGTACAAAAGATGGAAAACGTGTTAAAGGACAATACTAAATTCACACGTCTAGAAGATTAATCAGATGAAATAGACAAGGTGAAGCGCAAAGTAATAAATGAAATTAAGATTTAGACAGATGCCGGTATTATTGATGAGGCCACTGCACAGAAGCTCAATCAAGCCAGTTGGATCGTCTTCACCAATAATTTACGGATCACCAAAAACACACAAAAAAGGTTATCCTATGAGGCCAATTTTATCAATGGTAAATTCTCCGTTTCATGCACTAGCTAAGTGGCTAGTTCGTTTACTTGAACCATTACGTAAACTAGTAGGTAATCATTCGGTTGCTGATTCGTTTGAGTTCGTAAACAAAATTCAAGATATAAATGTTAAAAACAAGATTATGGTATTTTTTGATGTTACGTCTTTGTTTACAAATGTTCCAATTGATGAAACCATTGACATTATAGTCAAAGCGGTAGAACACGATATATTACCATCGCCGGTGCCAGGTCACACTCTACGCAAGCTTATCTTATTATGCACAAAAGACGTACGATTTCGTTTTAATGGAAGCATCTACAAACAGACTGATGGTGTGGCAATGGGAAGCCCCTTATCTCCAGTGTTGGCTGAGATTTTTCTAGGGCACCTAGAAAATACATCATTAAAGAGTGACATAAGTAAATGTGCTCAATATATACGGTACGTGGATGACATATTTTTTGTACTTAAGAACAGGTCGCAATCACGAACATTGTTTCAAAGTTTCAACAAGGCACATACGAATATCGGCTTCACGTCAGAGCACGAGAAAGATGACTGTCTGCCTTTCCTATATGTATTATTAAAGAAAGAAACTAATGGTAAATTAAACAGAAAAATTTACCATAAATCAACATGATCTGCACAGTATTTGCATTACAGCAGTTTTGTGCCATTTCAATATAAATTATCAACAGTTCGTGGTTCCTTTTCAAGAATTGACAGGTTGGTTAGTCAAGATTCTACAGAAAATGAAAATAATAAAGCAATTAACGATTTAATGTCTAATGGCTATCCCAGACTATTAATTGGATCAATTATTAAAAAGGAAATTAAGCAGAAACAGACGTATTATGGACCAGAAAAGAAAAGAGTCCACCTAAACATCCCACTTAAGAAGAATGCAGTTTCCCAAATGGCACAGAATGTAGTTGAAGCAGCATTAAAACGCACATTTAATGCAGCTAAATTACGAGTGTTATTTAGGGTAACACACTTGCCTTTGCCAGCAATCAAAGAGAAACAGCCGTTAATGTCTACATCAAATATTATTTACCAATATACTTGCGCAAGTTGTCGATCAACTTATGTAGGCCGATCGACCAGACGTTAATTACTCGAATGAGAGAACATTGCAACTTAAACGCCTGTTTTAAATCAAATGGTGAATACTGGTCTCTTATTGCGCAACACATCATCGAAACATCGCACGCATATTCTCCAGACGTAGCATTCAAAGTAATTACTAAATGCAGAAACAAAAGGGAGCTAGCCACATACGAAGCCTTATGGTTAAACAAATTGCAGCAGAAGAAGCACGTACAAGCATTGAGCTTGAAGTGGATGTGACGCTTGCAATTTGATTGGTTTCAGTTTTTCACACCCTCTCTATGTTCACATATTTCTATCTTGTTTTGCTTTCCAATTTATATATTGGTGTATGTTCATTAGAAGATATTTGAGAAGACAATGCGAAAGAAATGTGTCTTATATCTGATAAAATTTTTTTTTTTTTGCACAAAGGAAGGTTACAATAAATTTTATTAAAGCTCGCATTTCAAAAGACATTAAAATTTTAAGATAACTAATCGAAGCACTTACTATGATATAACACGAGATCTAATGTAACCAAATAAAGCAATTGGACTCAGTTAAACTAAGATGGACCATAATTTTTCTAATTTTTTGAGCTATTCAAAATTTCGCGAAGAACTTTTCATGCGGCCTCTTTTTATCCTGAAATAAAATTTAAATGGGCTTTCAGTTTTCTTCAAAATGATGATAAATTTCCCCCATTTGTTATTTTTTCTGTTCCATAGCCCTATATTTGCTAACTGAGTTATTAGTTTATTGAACTCTTTTATATTTGTATAAAAAAACAGTTATATACCAATTTAATGTAGGCTTTCCCAAACTTTGAAACCATTATTGATATTAATTTATATTAGGAGATTGTATTTGATATTTTTGTCGGTATAAACTATACCAAGCTGAAGAAGAAAAATAAATTTTAAGAAATATAACTTTTATCTCCTTTAATAGCGCTCGTCATGTACATACCACTATTTACGTGATCACCTTATAAGAAACGACACATTTGCGTTTGATTCTTTTAACATTTCTACAGTTTAACCAGAGTTACGTTCTGCAATTAATGTTACCCTATACACCAACGTAGGCTTTTTGACAATGTGGCAGCAAAATATAAAACACCTACAAATTATTATAACTCCTTGGAAAAATTTGAAACACTACAAAAAGTGCTGATTATAGCTGGGACTGAGAGAGGGTTATTAGGAAAGCTATTGAAGTAGGTAATTAAAACACTGGGGAAATTTTAAAAATCTACAGTACCAAATGATAGAATGAGATAGAGTTAGAGGCGCTACAAAAGAAACAATATAGTGATAATTAGCGTTCTTTGGGAATATCAGAAAAACGACTATTAAAATTATACTCAAATGTGGTTGAAAGTCACGCATTATTAAAAAGTCGGCAGAAAATTATTATCGTTCTGCTTTAAGTCTAACAGACTAATTTGATAAATTAAATACATTTGAGATTTATAAAATGACACTAGTAAAAACATTAAAACGAATCGATCCCTATTCTAGAGAAACATTAGAAACTCATTTGTAATCAATAAAAATAATTTAAGTTGAGAAATAGGTGCTAGGAAATCGAGGAAGTCAAATGAAGTAATTGAATATATTTGAGCTTCATAAGGAGGCACTAGAAAAGCAATTGGCAGGAAACTTTTACAAAACTGATGACAAGTTAGTGGAGCATTTGAAGCAAATATACGTTATTGATAAGATATAGCCAGTAAAAAAATTATCTGGAATGAATTTCTTGTCATTCCGAGAAAATGTATAAAAGTTTACTACAAAAATTAAAGCACTTTATCTGAAAGAATATTTTCTATTCAACAATGAGGGATCGTAAGTGGTTCTTCGGATCTTTAGGGCTGAAGAGTTTCTCAATGTTACCTATTTTAAGAAAAGACTAACCAAAACATCATATAACTTTTTTATTGAGAATTTAATTTAGTGTGAGGCAGAGGACCCACTCTAAAACATTCATGAAATATACTTAAATTTAAGCCTTGTCAGCAGCAAATTTCTGAGCAATACTTTAAGGACATATTCTGTATTCTGGAAGAATTGCCGTTCCTACCTAATAAATAAATTAGTTTAACCGGGCAAAATTATGTGATCAGTTTATATAAAGCTCAAAACTCCGATTTATTTAATTCTTATTATTTATTAATAATGACATTTGATTTTTATTTCACCTTTATGCATTTACATATATTCTGGTACATACTTTAGGAATTTATAAAAAAATATGTATATAGAACTCAGGTATTCATGGTATTTGTTTTCACTGTGCCATTCCTGTCACTAAACTGACGATTTCTGTTTATGGTGGTGGCAGTTTTCTATTTTTTCGCGGCATTCTTTTCGAACGGATCTCAAATTTTCATAGAGATTGAAATTCAAACTTTTAATTTAAGCTAAAATATTCTATTACCACCTAGACCTGAGAGGAGGTGCCAGCACTTTGAGATAAAACCGCTTCGAATTCATTTCAAAACATTAGCTTATAAGGTGTTGCGCGCCTAGTAACAAATTGGTTTAATTATGAACTTAAAGGTAAACAAAAGACGGTATGAATGGAAATTTCAATCCCATGTGCAAATTTATATTGAACTTACAGGTGAATGACTAGAAGGAGCCTGTACTGTGTAGAGGCCCTTAGGTCACTGCCATAAGGGGGTCTCTTGGATGCCAGGCCCGAAAAATACATATATGCGGAATGATCATCTATCTTGGAACACTTTAGTTCCTCTGAACTATCTCTTAAGCTACAATCCTTAAGTCCGCTAGCCAACTGCTCTGTATCCTCAGTATTTAATAAACCAGACATGATATTATTAAATTACTTGTAATTTATATATTATATTAATTGAGTAAGCTTACTCGGATACGCTGATATCCACAAATTACTGAACTGGAATGATTGAGACCTTAAAACAAGTATTAACTTAAAATACCCAAAGCAAATTTGTGGTCCTTTTCGCTGATAATTAAAACAACAAAATGACGAGAAGATTACAAACTTTTATTGACAAAGATCGGAGATGGAACCACGCAGTGTCCCGCTTATGCAATTCAGAAACTCAGATCAAAACTCTCTCATTTTCTTCCACAAGACAAGTCCAAAACTTCGACAATATGAACAAAAGAACTTTCAAAAAATTTTACAATATTTTTCAAAAATTACAATATTGTTTTACGAAACCAGCGATAACATCAAATGTCCAAAAATAAAAATTGATTTATTTTTATATGAGAGGTTAATTTCTGTCCGATAATTAATTTAACCTCTACATACTCCCTCATGTTTAAGATGATTAACCATACATGATGTAGTCTTCATTCTTCGGTTTCTTGATGACTCTTCCAGACCCAGTTTCAACAAGTTGTGCTGGTACTTCACCAAATTTCATATTCATATTGCATTGTTCTTGATTCTCAGTTGTCTTGGTTTTAATCTTTACTTCTTTACCATATTTATTCGACTCTTCATTTTCTCACCAATTTCTGAGTCACATCTCGCCTCAACTTCTGGGTACTTCGGTGAATGCTGTTCCTCAGTCTCCTCCTCCGTCCAAATAAACTGTGGAATACAGCGATCCAGTGTTACACATTCTACAGTGCCATTTACTTCTATAAATGCATTTTTCTCAGTCATATGATTGACTTTATATGGCCCCTTATAGAATGGAGTCAGACAATTCTGTCTGTTTTCGTTAGTTATGTATACATGCGATGCCAGCTTTAAATCTGAAGATACATAGCATTTAGACTTTGGACTTCTAGTTTTGGTTGGAGCTAAACGACTCATTTTATCTCTCAATGCTCCAACAAACCAATCTACTGAACTAGAGGCCCAATCGAGACAACCTGGAGCTTCTATTAGAATATTTCCAGGTAGTCTCAGTGGCTCTCCATAAACAAGTTCTGCTATGGATGTTCCTAACTGAACTCTGTATCTGTTTCGCATTGCCAACAAAACTATGGGCAAATCATGTATTCAACTGGATCCACCGGAGCAGCGTAATGCAGCCTTCAGCTCCCTGTGCAGTCTCTCAACCATCCCATTGGCTCTGTAATTATAAGCACATGTGTGTCTTACTTCTGTCCCCATTGTATTCAATGATCTGATAAACAGTTCAGACATAAACTGACTACCACAATCAGTAGTTACCCTTACCGGTACACCATATCGCGACACCCAATTATGCAAGAACATAAGCAAGACCTATTGAGCTGTCATGTCCTTCAGGATTGCTACCTCAAACTGACGACTAAACAGATCGACCATCGTGAGTTAATACTTTCGGCCATTAATCTCAGGCATTTCTACTATATCAATATGAACATGCATGAAACGACCCGCTGGTATATCGATCGTTTTAATTTCAGTTTTGGTATGACGCAGAACTTTACAAGTTTGACACTGGGCACATGTTCTTTGGCCATACATATCTATCAGTGACCATCCTGATATTTGCCTTAATGGAAGGATGACTGAATTCATGTAGCTGCTGAATTACCTTATACCTTAATTCTAGCGGTACATAAGGTCTAGGTTGGCTCCTGGAGATTTCACATAATAACCACTTATCTCCAATCTTCTTGCGTGTATACACAGGATTCTTTTCCAACACAGCTACTAAAGGATCAGAACCTTGTGCTTCCATCAATTGCTGGAAAAAATCATTAGAAGATACAATAGAGCATACGAGTGACTCTGAACGAATCATATATTTATCTGATACGTCTGGTCTACTGAGAGTGTCTGCCACAACATTATCTTTTTCTGAGATATTATTAATGGTAAAATCAAATTCTGCGAGTCGGGTTATTTGTGAATTCACCCGCCGAGAATAATTTAGCCTATTTGCTTTCCCAAGGATACTCAACAGCGGTTTATGATCAGTTAAAATCATAAACTGATGTCCATCTAGGTAGTGCTCAAAATGCAACACTGCAGAATAAACTGCTAGTAACTCCTTTCCAAGCGTATCATATCGCTTCTCGCGATCTTGGAGTTTCCGACTATAGAATCCAATCGGCTTGACTATACCATTTTCTAGTTGATGAAACACTGCTCCTATGGCTACATCAGAAGCAGTTGTGACCAGCTCAAACGGCTTAGTCCAATCCACAGGTGCTAATGTGGTTATTTGGCTTAACAGATCTTTGGCCCTCTGGAATTTTTCCTTGTCGTCTTGGCTAAAATTAATAGGCTAGGACTTCTTGATTGTGCTTCGTTCACAAACTAAATGTCGAGTTAGCGTCCCCAAAATTCCAGCTTAACCTGGTATGAACCGACGAAAGTAGCTTATCATGCCCAAAAATCTACGCAACTGGCGTACATTTCTAGGTTCTGGCACATCCTTGATTGCTTGTACCTTGTCTTCCAAGGGCTTGATTCCATCCTTGGAAATGGTGTGTCCAAGATTTTTCACGGTATAGCAACCAATCCTACTCTTTTCTTGTTTCACTACCAATACATAATGTTCCAGCTTATACAAAACGATGTCCAAATGCTCCCGGTGATCCTCCCTAGATTGATTATATATAATGATGTCATCTATATACACTCTAGCAAATGAACAGTCTTGAAGAACTTCCTCTGTCAGACGCTGGAATGTCTGACTTGCATTCTTCAACCCAAAAGGCATACATAAGAATTCATGCGATCCTCCTCCAGGGAATCGCACTGCTGTGAGCGGTATAGATTCTGCCTCCATAGGTACTTGATAGTACGCTTTCTGCAGATCTAACGTTGTGTATACCTCATACCCCATTATATCCCTGAGCAAAGTACTCTGGTTCGGTAGAGGATACGAATCGCCTTTCGTTACCGAATTCAATAGACGATAGTTACCACAGACCCTCCATTGACCTGGTTCAGGTTTGGGAACAACCACTATTGGAGATGCAAAGTTGGAATTTGAACGCCTACGAATTCCTTCTTCTCTCAACCTCTAAATTCCTCAACAGCAACCTGCTGCTTGTGTTGTGCTAACGGTTGAGACTTGGGCGAACAAGGTGGTGGTTCCACCAACTCAATTTAGTGTTCAATGCCTGTCTTTAAACCCTTGCGTTTAGCATTGAATGGCAAAAACACGGCCAGGTGTTTTTCGATGACATCCGCCAAGTCATCGGCGACGACGGGTCTGGGTAGTCTCACTGACTTAACTACTGAGGTCCCAGTCTCAGCATTAGTCACTATCCCAGTGCTTTGTCCAATGGTTCTAGATTTGGGATCTAAAGCGAGATTAAAATGGATCAAAAAGTCCATCCCAATGATGTTATCCTTTATATCAGCGAACAGAAAATTCCACGTAAATGGAGATTTCTGCCCCAATGTCACTGACAATACTTTAACTCCTTTAACCTCAATTGGACATCCATTAGCAGCCCATAGTTGATAATCGAATGTGGGGCTATCAATTTCCACTACATCAGATCGAAATATGCTCACCTCTGCACCCGTGTCTTTTAAGAAATTTAAGCCGCTAAGTTCATCAGTTATAACGAACTTATTGTTGCTATAACCAGCAACCTCTTTAAGATTACCTGCCAGCCGAAATCTAACAGATTTACGGACTGTATTACTGCGCGTCTCTTCCATCGAAGCTTCCGAACCTAACTTCGATGATTTTAGTATGCCACGAATATGCATACCTTGGAGCCTTGCATGCGCAACCCCCCCTACGGCTCCTATTAGCGGGGGCTTTATTAGTTTTCCGGCAGCTTCGACCAGGCTACAGGAAGACTACTTCCTTTCCATCGGGGACCACCCAACTTTGGAAACGTGCATCCCCCTCCTGACATTTTCCAAACTCGGCGTATTTGCGATGCGATATGTACCACTCGCGTGGTCCTTGTACCTATCACGCGATTCGCCTTTCCAATGCTTGGAATTTGAACGTTGACACCGAGAATTTACCCTACTTCTGTTGGAAGTTTCCTTATTGCTTTTTATCCAACCCACATCCCTGCGGAGGGTACCTAATTCATTCTCTATGGTCAGGAGCCTCTCTGAGAGATGTCTGAGTTGCTGCTCCAGGCGTGAATCTGCGGTTACTGCATACACCTTAGGTTCCATCTGACGATACACTTTGTCCAACCCTTTGAGCTTCTTGGGCCACTCTAATTCCAATGTATCATATACATCCAAGGTGGCTCTTAGTCTAGCAGGCAATTCTGCTACAAATATACTATTTATAACTTCCTCAGATATATCAAGCCCGATGGATTTTGAAATTAGTCTGTCATAAAATTCAGATGGAAGTAGATTTCCCATCTTTTCCTGACGTAATAAGTCAGTCATCCGTTCAATCGTCTCGGGTTGATATCGTCCATGGAGTTCTTCTACTAGAAGCTCAAATGCATATTCTGGTTCGTGCTCTGTAAAAAATTTCCTGCGTCTAAACAGATTCTTTTTTAATGACTCAGGTAAGCACCACCAGGTCGAGGCAAACCTTTCTATACGGTTGGTCATCCGTCTTAGTTTAAAATAAAATTTTGCTTCTTCGACCCATTCAGAATGGTTGTCTGGTCTGTGCATGTTAAGCTTGACATTGCTATCCATAGAATTGTGGCATTAACGATCATCTACATCATATCTATCCGCATAAAGTATCTTGGCGCGGTCGCCATTTTTTGTAGAGGCCCTTAGGTCACAACCATAAGGGGGTCTCTTGGATGCCAGGACCGAAAAATCCATATATGCGGAATGATCATCTATCTTGGAACACTTAAGTTCCTCTGAACTATCTCTTAAGCTACAATCCTTAAGTCCGCTAGCCAACTGCTCTGTATCCTCAGTATTTAATAAACCAGACATGATATTATTAAATTACTTGTAATTTATATATTATATTAATTGAGTAAGCTTACCCGGATACGCTGATATCCACAAATTACTGAACTGGAATGATTGAGACCTTAAAACAAGTATTAACTTAAAATACCCAAAGCAAATTTGTGGTCCTTTTCGCTGATAATTAAAACAACAAAATGACGAGAAGATTACAAAGTTTTATTGACAAAGATCGGAGATGGAACCACGCAGTGTCCCGCTTATGCAATTCAGAAACTCAGATCAAAACTCTCTCATTTTCTTCCACAAAACAAGTCCAATACTTCGACAATATGAACAAAAGAACTTTCAAAAAATTTTACATTATTACTCAAAAATTACAATATTGTTTTACAAATCCAGCGATAACATCAAATGTCAAAAAATAAAAATTGATTTATGTTTATATGGGAGGTTAATTTCTGTCCGATAATTAATTTAACCTCTGCAGCTGCATCCTATACGCAATATGTGTTTAAGTGAATAATGGCGGAAAATTGGACTGTATAATCTTCTATGTGAATGTGTAAACCTATAATAATGAAACAAAACTTTATACAATGCATTTTATCACTCATAGGCTTTACCTTATAACATGGAGTCAGACAATTCCGTCTGGTCTATTTGGTCATGTGTACATGTCACACACGCTTTATATCGGATAATACGCAGCATTTTAACCTTTAAATTCTAGTCTTGGTTGGTACTAAGCGACACACTTTGTCCTCTAGTTCTCTTAAAAACCAATCGACTGAGCTAGGTGCCCATGTCAGACAACATGCATTGTTGACTTGCAGATCGCCAGGTAACGTCATGGCTATTCATTAACAAGTAATGCTATGGATATTCATAACTGTGCTCTGTACTTGTTTTCTATTTCAAACAAATGATAGGCATATCATGTATCAAGCTTTATTGCCCAGTATATCATAATGCAGCTATTAGTTTCCTGTTCGGCATTTCAACTATATAATTAGCACTGGTATTGGTTGCACTTTTTTGTCTCACTTCCATCTCAATGTCATTTAATGGCCTAAGATATATTGTAACACGGGACTCCGCGTTACAACCCAACGATGTTCAATTTTGACAAATATAGTTCTCTTTAAGATCAATTAGACAAACTCTGTTTTTACACAATATTTCTCTTAACTGTGATTTTAGAAACAATCTCTGTTAGTTTCAAGCGGTTTTAATTAAGATTTCTTGAACTGCAAATTTAATTGAAATTAATAGGGCTTTGTTTAATAAATAAACACAACCGCGCGCAATACGCAAGTAACATGCGGTGTATAATAGTGCCTTTGCGGATTTATTTACTTTTTTACCTTATCCACTTTCTACCCAAATACCAACAGTTCAGTCATGGTCATACGCAGCCTAACCTCGGATCTTTCTCAATATAGTGTCCTAAACACCATAGTTCAATGGATCATTATAATTAAAACCTTCAAAACCTAACAAATATGGGAATGATGATTTGTGATGCTTTTTCAGGACTTTTTTTACACCATTTTTATCTATGAATTACCAATGACAATATTTACCAGTCACTTTAAACTAAATTACTAATCAGTCTGGATTTATTTCATCGTATTTCTTCAATCATCTGCATGAATTCATCACGATTCAGACGATTGCGTTCAAGATAAGCAATTGTGTATAAGACATTTAATTGTGTTGACAATATATTATTGTTTTGACGTCTAGAGCACGGTCCATTTTGTTTAACTGTGAGTTGGTTCATGTTTTGCTCCTCAACCTCCAATAAACGGATGAAATTTCTTATTTCACCCTTCGGAATATGACAGGGACTGATTATGGAACGGGTGGGGATAACAACTACCATGAAAATGTATGAAATTATTACAAAATAGACAGATACCCCGCAAAAGCTATTACTATAACTACAAACCTCCTACATAAATGGTGCCGCGGATCGTCGAACTCACAGTCAACAAAGAATTAATCAGAATCTAGTCTTTCAGAGCACTTTGGATGAATGCCACACAAGAAAGTAAATCCAGAGACACAAATCACGGTGCACCGCCCTCTCGAGATCCCAATTCTAAAAGACGAGTGAGGTCGATGTAACACTGCCATTAATATTTTCGACAACACTCACACACATAAGATGACGTCCAGATCAGGAAATGCAGGAAACCCGATGATGAGCCCAGCAACAGGCTGCACCAGCACATGGACACAGTACAAAATATGCCAATTCGATCCAGACTACCTTGATGAGTCGGTCAACGATGTTACATTATTGGCCAAGATATTCAAATTCGGCCTCAGTCGATGTCGTTCATAATAGACGCAACCAGAACAGGCGTGACCAGTGTCGTCCACCGTCCCCAAACAGCACCAGGTGGTCGACGTCGAGAGGCCGGCCCACAGTTCCACAGTTACCGGCTGAGTATTCTCCGAATCACCGCAGCTGTGGCCACTCCACACGCTATTGCTTCAGAAATGGCTGCACATTCCCGCGCACAGATGCGACGTTCAAGTGCAAAGCCGTCACCTTCAACAACTGAGGATGATCCGCTCATGGAAGGTTGAAAAACTGCTGGGGTCAGCTTCCTCTACGGCAGTAGAGGTTGATCACCCCAAGATTGTGGGCCAGTCCACGTCTGATGGCTTGAAGCATGTTGCTTTCGCGGTAGAGCGCAATCAAACTATTTTATTTACAGCGACGGCTCCAGTCAAGTCATGCTTCAAACGCCCAAATACCAACAACCAGTCCCATCGTCAGTTGGCACTATCAACATTCTTTCTCATCCGTGACGCAAACTCTGGCGAATTATTTCTCATAGACACTAAATCAGATGTAGGCTTACTACGCGGCAATTACTTTGAACCTACCCACCCAGTCGACAGCGGCACTCTTACCTGCGCCAATGGCTCCAACATAGCGACGTTTGGGGTAGAGTTAACACAATCGCGTTCTCCGACTCAAAAAGATATGTCAATCATATTTTCATCATTGCTAATACTACAAGAAACATCATTAGACGTGACTTTCCTTAACACTTCGACCATACTATTCATCCAATAACACGAAAGATGCGCACTGTCGACAATCAGTTTTAATCATCAGAGCTAAAATATACGACTCGAGCCGAAGCATTCTCATCCATGCAGATAGTTGCTGCAGTTCCTCATGTACCACAACTGGATGATGTTCTAAAACGACATGAAGATATTTTCAAACCTATCCACTTTATGACCGATCTCAAGAGGAAGCGTGCCATCCCAGCTCATCGTATCATCTTATCTGAACCACTTCCTCATTCTCCACGAGCACGTCCATTGGCACCACTTAAGCATAAGGCCGCCGAGCAAGAATTCGTCATCCTACGTCAACAAGGCATCTGTACACGATCCAGCTCACAATATGCATCGTCTACGGTAGTAGTACCAAAGAGTAACCAGCAACATTCAGGGTTTGCGGGGATTAGCGTATTCTCAATTCTTGCACACAGTCCGATTCGTACATCCTGCCAAATCCAGCTTACCTACTGAGGTCCGCTATCGGTCACGCTGTGTATTCAAAACTCGTCCTAGTGAAAGCCTACTATCAAGTACCGATAGACAAAGACTCCGTAGCATATGCTGCACTCAGATTCACTGAAGGTGGCACTCACGAATATCATTATATGCCTTTCGGTCTCAAGAATGCCTCGCAAACTATTCAATGCGTTATGGACGAAATACCTGACAGTCTACCATTTGTAATTCCCTACTTAGACGACATCCTGGTATTCTCCAAATCAATTTCCGAACATATAAGTCATATTGACATTCTACAGACACGTCTAGCAGACTATGGCCTCCAACTTCATGCCAACAAATGTGTCCTTGCACAAAAAATAAATTGAATTCCTCGGTCATTAAATTTTCGAGGAAGGCATGACACATACACCTGCTAAGGTTCTTGCAATTCAAGAACTGAATCCTCCAACCATCGTTCAAGCATTACGACAATTCTTGGGAAAGATGAACTTCTATTCTCGATCCGTACCCCGCCTTGCCAAGATTCTGGCACCTATTTACAAATATCTCGTGCCAGAAAGCCGTTTTGTCATGAAATCACAACTGATTCAACTCAATGTGGACGACATGCAGGCTTACGTGGATGTCAAAAGCACCTTTTGCAAAGCGACCATGCTACATTTTCCTGATTGGTCTCAACCTTTTGAATTGATCACAGACGTATCCGACGTGACCATAGGCGCAGTACCTCAACAGTCCATAAATGGAATACACCGACCTGTCGCCTTCTATTCGCAAAAACTAAAAATTCGCGAGACGCGGTGTGATACATTAGGGAAAGAGTTACTCGCAATCTGCCGGTCGATCCTACACAGCTACACCCATTTGGATGGCCGAAAGTTTAAGATATACACCAACCGGCTTTTTCTACTCCCGATGCTCACAGGAAAGAAAAAATATTAATATTCACGACGTGTCAACTCACAACTTACACGAATACACGAGTACGAATATGAAGTCACCCATGTCAACGATCAGAAATCGTGGTTGCAGAGTCCCTAAGCCGTCCTGCAAAAACTCTGTGATTCTATCCTGTGTCCTTTACCTATAAGCACTCAGGATTTGCAAGCAGCTCAGCAAGATGATCCATCACTTCGGACATTTGATGTCAGTCGCCTGAAAACATTTGATTATTATGGAACTCTGCTGCAGTGTTAAATATCTGGCGTGGGCCCTAGGCCGTTTATACCTGAAAAACTCCGTCAAAAGATCTTCGAGGTTTACCATTCAATGAGCCATCCATCTGGCGAAGCCTCAGTAGAAATTTCATCCAGAACGTATTTTTGGCCTGGCATGCGGCGAGATGTCAAGAAGTAGTCAAAATATGTGTAGAATGTCAGAAATACAAACTGACGATACACACCAATACGGCGCCACAAGTCATCCAAGTGCCCAAAGTCCGTTTTACGCACACACACGTTGATCTGGTAACCTTAACTGCTGCGAATAATAAACGATAACTACTGTCAATATGGGATTGCACCACTTGATGGTATGAGGCCATAGCACTGCCAGACATGAAGCAAGACAATGTTAATTATGCTTCAGAGCTCAATTGGTTCGCTCGGTTTGGTGCCCCAGCTGAAGTGACAACCGATCGTGGCGAATATTTCTTCGGCAAAGAGTTCGCAACCATACTAAAATACTATGGTCTCAGACACTCCATGACCGCGGCTCGCAATCCCAAACAAATGGTTTTGTAGACAGACCCCACCGGGAATTAAAAGCGAAGCTCAATGCCAGCCCAGAAGAAACTTGGCATGCGGCTTTACCAAAAGTACTCCAATCAATGCGTACAAGACCTCGTGAGCCGATCAAATGAACCTCCGCTGAAATGGTATTTGGCGAATGTCTACGGCTGCCTGGCGAACTAGTCCGATCACGCTCTGAAAGTGCATTAACAATGAACGATCCGGCATTTCTGTTTCCAGTTCGCAGTTACCTACATTAAGCTGAAGCTGTCTCCAAACAAAGATTATCCCCAACCGACGTTGATCCAGATGACACGCTGTTCCGCGATGTTGACCTATCAGGCGGCAAAGAAACGATAATTCCACCTACAGACAATTTTTCTGACCACGGACTGACGCTCGACATCTCAATGACATCCGCGCCAACTGACGCCGTCACGCCGTCGCGAGATATAGAGGAAGTTTTGACAGAGTCAAAATCAGTTGTTACACGGTATGGCAGAGCAATAACATCTCCTGTAAGGTTAGCCCCCTTCATTGTGTAATAATTTTCATTGTCGGGGAGGGGGGGTGTATGTAACACGCGGCTCCGCGTTACAACCCAACTATGTTCAATTTTGACAAATATGGTACTCTTTAAGGTCAAATTATCTAACTCTGTTCTGACACAATATTCCTCTTAACTGTGATTTTAGAAACAATCTCTGTTAGTTTCAAGCGGTTTTTATTGTGATTTCTTGAACTGCAAATTATATTGTAATTAATAGGGCTTTGTTTAATAAATAAACAAACCCGCACGCAATACGCGGGTAACATGCGGTGGATTATAGTGCCTTTGTAGATTTATTGACTTATTTTTAATTATTCAATTTCTACACAAATACCAACGGTCCAGTCATGATCATAGGCAAACTTACCTCAGGTGTTTCTTAATATAGTGTCCTAAACGCCATAGTTCAATGGATCATTATAATTAAAATATTCAAAACCTAGCAAACAGTGGAATAATGATTTGTGATGCTTTTTCAGGACTGTTTTAACACCATTTTTATCTATGAATTGCCAGGGACAATATTTACCAGTCACTTTAACCTAAATTACTAATCAGTCTGGATTTATATAATCGTATTTTTTCAATCATCTACATAAATTTATCACGATTCAGACGATTGTGTTCAAGATAAGCACTTGTTTATAAGACATTTTATTTTGTTGACAATATATCATTTTGTTGCCGTCTAGAGTACAGTCTATTTGTTTAACTGTGAATTGATTTATGTTTTGCTTCTCAACCTCCAATAAACGTCTGAAAACAGATGAATTTTATTATTTCACCCTTAGGAAAATATTCGGGACTGATCATGGAACGGATGGGGATAACATCCACCATGAAAGTGTAAGAAATCATTATTAAATAGACAGCTACCCCGCAAAAGCTATTAATATTACTACAAACCTCCTACAATATGTCAGACATCAAATGACTATAACGATCACTAATTACTCTTACTTACACACGATGTTGTGACACCCAATTATGCAACAACATAAGTAAGAATTCCTAAATTGCCATGTTCTTCCCGATCAAAACTTATAAGAAGTCAACACTGAATAAGGTTTTTTAGAATTTGTACGACCTCAATGAAACATGCATAATATGGCACGCTAAAATGCCAATTGATTTCATTTCGTTCTGAATTCATCACCCAAACTGATATTTTACGTAAAAGAAGGGTGAAAAATATCATGCAGCAGCTGATTTTATTTTTACTTTAAATAAATCATTACATGCGATCTAGATTTGCTCCTGGAGATTTCACACAGTCAACAATTTTGTCTACTCTTCTCGCTTGTGCTCAAAACTTGTGCTTTAACCAATTACTCACCGAAATAATTCGAAAAATATAAAGACCTGTCAACACATTTTCATTTCATTAATTATGAGAAATGGTGAATTCAAATCCTGGTAGTTGGGGTACATTTAAATTCACTCGTCATGAATATTTAATCCTGTCGGTTTTACCGAGTATACTTATCAACGGCTAATGACATAGCCATAACTGCCTATATTGCTAAGTCGGAATCATATGTGACTAGCTAAAACAGATCAGTCCAGTCAACATATGCTAATATATTTATTTCAGTTAGCAGATATTCTGCCTTTTGGAATTTATCGTTACCATCTTGGTTAAAATCGTAGGCCAGAGCTTCTAGATTGTACTGCATTCAGAAATCAAATGTTGAGTTAAAAAATGCAAAATTCCTGCTAAACCTGGAATAAAACGACTGTAACAAATAATTATTCCAAAAAATCTACGCAGTTAGAAAAGAGTTTGAGGTTCCGGTTCATCTCTTGTTGCCCGAGTTTTATATTCTTTTGGTTGAGTTACAATTTTAGAAATTTTACTGTTGAACAATCATTCTTCCTCTTCTTTGGCTTGACAACCAGTCCGTTTTTTTCAACCTTTCACATCGGAATGTCCGATTGTTCTTGGTTTTTGTTCTTAAATTGATTAAATATGGTGTCTTCTATCTAAAATTTTGCCAGACGTTAGAATGTCTAACTTGCATTCTTCAATTCAAATGGCATCCATAGGAATTAATCTGATCGACCTTTAGAAAAGCGCACTGCGATATGTGGTGTAGATTTTGCCTCAAATGGTACTAGATATTATGCATTCTGTAAATTTAACTAAGTTTTAACCTCATACCCCACAATATCCCTGAGCAAAGTACTCGGGTTCTGTGAAGTATACAATTCACCTTTCGTTACCAATTTCAGCAGTTGATAACTAGCACAAACACTCATTGACACGGTATAGGTTTTGGAACTACCACTATTGAAGAAATCTAGCTGGATTTAAATTAACTAACAAGGTAATGGTTCAACCATTTCGATTTACTGTAATATTCCTGTCTTCGGGCCAGTCCGTTTAGCATTGAATGGAAGAAACACTGCTACACGAATAGGACGATTTATATTTAAATGAAACTGAGGATATTCTGATGCATGTAACTATTATTCAATTTCCTTTGTCAGCTCAAAGTTTCCAAAATTCTACGCAGTTAGAGTGTAGTTTGAGGTTCCGGTTCAACTCTTGTTGTCCCAGTTTTAGATTCCTTTGGTTGAATTACAATTTTAGAAATTTTACTGTTGAACAATCATTCTTGCTCTTCTTTGGCTTTTAACCAGTCCATTTTTTTCGACCTTTCACATCGGAATGTCCGATTTTTCTTGGTTTTTGTTATTAAATTGATTAAATGTGGTGTCTTCTATCTAAAATTTTGCCAGACGTTAGAATGTCTAACTTGCATTCTTCAATTCAAATGGCATCCATAGGAATTAATCTGATCGACTTTTAGAAAAGCGCACTGCGACATGTGGTGTAGATTTTGCCTCAAATGGTACTAGATATTATGCATTTTGTAAATTTAACTAAGTTTTAACCTCATACCCCACAATATCCCTGAGCAAAGCACTCGGGTTCTGTGAAGTATACAATTCACCTTTCGTTACCAATTTCAGCAGTTGATAACTAGCACAAACACTCATTGACACGGTATAGGTTTTGGAACTACCACTATTGAAGAAATCTAGCTGGATTTAAATTAACTAACAAGGTAATGGTTCAACCATTTCGATTTACTGTAATATTCCTGTCTTCGGGCCAGTCCGTTTTGCATTGAATGGAAGAAACACTGCTACACGAATAGGACGATTTATATTTAAATGAAACTGAGGATATTCTGATGCATGTAACTATTATTCAATTTCCTTTGTCAGCTCAAAGTTTCCAAAATTCTACGCAGTTAGAGTGTAGTTTGAGGTTCCGGTTCAGCTCTTGTTGCCCGAGTTTTAGATTCCTTTGGTTGAATTACAATTTTAGAAATTTTACTGTTGAACAATCATTCTTGCTCTTCTTTGGCTTGTCAACCAGTCCGTTTTTTTCGACCTTTCAAATTGGAATGTCCGATTGTTCTTGGTTTTTGTTCTTAAATTGATTAAATATGGTGTCTTCTATCTAAAATTTTGCCAGACGTTAGAATGTCTAACTTGCATTCTTCAATTCAAATGGCATCCATAGGAATTAATCTGATCGACCTTTAGAAAAGCGCACTGCGATATGTGGTGTAGATTTTGCCTCAAATGGTACTAGATATTATGCATTCTGTAAATTTAACTAAGTTTTAACCTCATACCCCACAATATCCCTGAGCAAAGTACTCGGGTTCTGTGAAGTATACAATTCACCTTTCGTTACCAATTTCAGCAGTTGATAACTAGCACAAACACTCATTGACACGGTATAGGTTTTGGAACTACCACTATTGAAGAAATCTAGCTGGATTTAAATTAACTAACAAGGTAATGGTTCAACCATTTCGATTTACTGTAATATTCCTGTCTTCGGGCCAGTCCGTTTAGCATTGAATGGAAGAAACACTGCTACACGAATAGGAGGATTTATATTTAAATGAAACTGAGGATATTCTGATGCATGTAACTATTATTCAATTTCCTTTGTCAGCTCAAAGTTTCCAAAATTCTACGCAGTTAGAGTGTAGTTTGAGGTTCCGGTTCAACTCTTGTTGTCCCAGTTTTAGATTCCTTTGGTTGAATTACAATTTTAGAAATTTTACTGTTGAACAATCATTCTTGCTCTTCTTTGGCTTTTAACCAGTCCATTTTTTTCGACCTTTCACATCGGAATGTCCGATTTTTCTTGGTTTTTGTTATTAAATTGATTAAATATGGTGTCTTCTATCTAAAATTTTGCCAGACGTTAGAATGTCTAACTTGCATTCTTCAATTCAAATGGCATCCATAGGAATTAATCTGATCGACCTTTAGAAAAGCGCACTGCGATATGTGGTGTAGATTTTGCCTCAAATGGTACTAGATATTATGCATTCTGTAAATTTAACTAAGTTTTAACCTCATACCCCACAATATCCCTGAGCAAAGTACTCGGGTTCTGTGAAGTATACAATTCACCTTTCGTTACCAATTTCAGCAGTTGATAACTAGCACAAACACTCATTGACACGGTATAGGTTTTGGAACTACCACTATTGAAGAAATCTAGCTGGATTTAAATTAACTAACAAGGTAATGGTTCAACCATTTCGATTTACTGTAATATTCCTGTCTTCGGGCCAGTCCGTTTTGCATTGAATGGAAGAAACACTGCTACACGAATAGGACGATTTATATTTAAATGAAACTGAGGATATTCTGATGCATGTAACTATTATTCAATTTCCTTTGTCAGCTCAAAGTTTCCAAAATTCTACGCAGTTAGAGTGTAGTTTGAGGTTCCGGTTCAGCTCTTGTTGCCCGAGTTTTATATTCTTTTGGTTGAATTACAATTTTAGAAATTTTACTGTTGAACAATCATTCTTGCTCTTCTTTGGCTTGACAACCAGTCCGTTTTTTTCTACCTTTCAAATCGGAATGTCCGATTGTTCTTGGTTTTTGTTCTTAAATTGATTAAATATGGTGTATTCTATCTAAAATTTTCCCAGACGTTAGAATGTCTAACTTGCATTCTTCAATTCAAATGGCATCCATAGGAATTAATCTGATCGACCTTTAGAAAAGCGCACTGCGATATGTGGTGTAGATTTTGCCTCAAATGGTACTAGATATTATGCATTCTGTAAATTTAACTAAGTTTTAACCTCATACCCCACAATATCCCTGAGCAAATTACTCGGGTTCTGTGAAGTATACAATTCACCTTTCGTTACCAATTTCAGCAGTTGATAACTAGCACAAACACTCATTGACACGGTATAGGTTTTGGAACTACCACTATTGAAGAAATCTAGCTGGATTTAAATTAACTAACAAGGTAATGGTTCAACCATTTCGATTTACTGTAATATTCCTGTCTTCGGGCCAGTCCGTTTAGCATTGAATGGAAGAAACACTGCTACACGAATAGGACGATTTATATTTAAATGAAACTGAGGATATTCTGATGCATGTAACTATTATACAATTTCCTTTGTCAGCTCAAAGTTTCCAAAATTCTACGCAGTTAGAGTGTAGTTTGAGGTTCCGGTTCAACTCTTGTTGTCCCAGTTTTAGATTCCTTTGGTTGAATTACAATTTTAGAAATTTTACTGTTGAACAATCATTCTTGCTCTTCTTTGGCTTTTAACCAGTCCATTTTTTTCGACCTTTCACATCGGAATGTCCGATTTTTCTTGGTTTTTGTTATTAAATTGATTAAATATGGTGTCTTCTATCTAAAATTTTGCCAGACGTTAGAATGTCTAACTTGAATTCTTCAATTCAAATGGCATCCATAGGAATTAATCTGATCGACCTTTAGAAAAGCGCACTGCGATATATGGTGTAGATTTTGCTTCAAATGGTACTAGATATTATGCATTCTGTAAATTTAACTAAGTTTTAACCTCATACCCCACAATATCCCTGAGCAAAGTACTCGGGTTCTGTGAAGTATACAATTCACCTTTCGTTACCAATTTCAGCAGTTGATAACTAGCACAAACACTCATTGACACGGTATAGGTTTTGGAACTACCACTATTGAAGAAATCTAGCTGGATTTAAATTAACTAACAAGGTAATGGTTCAACCATTTCGATTTACTGTAATATTCCTGTCTTCGGGCCAGTCCGTTTAGCATTGAATGGAAGAAACACTGCTACACGAATAGGAGGATTTATATTTAAATGAAACTGAGGATATTCTGATGCATGTAACTATTATTCAATTTCCTTTGTCAGCTCAAAGTTTCCAAAATTCTACGCAGTTAGAGTGTAGTTTGAGGTTCCGGTTCAACTCTTGTTGTCCCAGTTTTAGATTCCTTTGGTTGAATTACAATTTTAGAAATTTTACTGTTGAACAATCATTCTTGCTCTTCTTTGGCTTTTAACCAGTCCATTTTTTTCGACCTTTCACATCGGAATGTCCGATTTTTCTTGGTTTTTGTTATTAAATTGATTAAATGTGGTGTCTTCTATCTAAAATTTTGCCAGACGTTAGAATGTCTAACTTGCATTCTTCAATTCAAATGGCATCCATAGGAATTAATCTGATCGACTTTTAGAAAAGCGCACTGCGATATGTGGTGTAGATTTTGCCTCAAATGGTACAAGATATTATGCATTTTGTAAATTTAACTAAGTTTTAACCTCATACCCCACAATATCCCTGAGCAAAGCACTCGGGTTCTGTGAAGTATACAATTCACCTTTCGTTACCAATTTCAGCAGTTGATAACTAGCACAAACACTCATTGACACGGTATAGGTTTTGGAACTACCACTATTGAAGAAATCTAGCTGGATTTAAATTAACTAACAAGGTAATGGTTCAACCATTTCGATTTACTGTAATATTCCTGTCTTCGGGCCAGTCCGTTTAGCATTGAATGGAAGAAACACTGCTACACGAATAGGAGGATTTATATTTAAATGAAACTGAGGATATTCTGATGCATGTAACTATTATACAATTTCCTTTGTCAGCTCAAAGTTTCCAAAATTCTACGTAGTTAGAGTGTAGTTTGAGGTTCCGGTTCAACTCTTATTGTCCCAGTTTTAGATTCCTTTGGTTGAATTACAATTTTAGAAATTTTACTTTTGAACAATCATTCTTGCTCTTCTTTGGCTTTTAACCAGTCCATTTTTTTCGACCTTTCACATCGGAATGTCCGATTTTTCTTGGTTTTTGTTATTAAATTGATTAAATATGGTGTCTTCTATCTAAAATTTTGCCAGACGTTAGAATGTCTAACTTGCATTCTTCAATTCAAATGGCATCCATAGGAATTAATCTGATCGACCTTTAGAAAAGCGCACTGCGATATGTGGTGTAGATTTTGCCTCATATGGTACTAGATATTATGCATTCTGTAAATTTAACTAAGTTTTAACATCATACCCCACAATATCCCTGAGCAAAGTACTCGGGTTCTGTGAAGTATACAATTCACCTTTCGTTACCAATTTCAGCAGTTGATAACTAGCACAAACACTCATTGACACGGTATAGGTTTTTGAACTACCACTATTGAAGAAATCTAGCTGGATTTAAATTAACTAGCAAGGTAATAGTTCAACCATTTCAATTTACTGTAATATTCCTGTCTTCTGACCAGTCCGTTTAGCGTTGAATGGAAGAAACACTGCTACACGAATAGGACGATTTATATTAAAATGAAACTGAGGATATTCTGATGCATGCAAATATTATTCCATTTACTTTGTCAGCTCAAAGAATCTATTTCCACCACCTTTGATTGAATTATGCTCATCTCGGCAACCGTGTCTGTTAGGAATTAAAAATCGCATAGTATAACCGTTATGTGAACTTTACATTTATAACAGTTCTAATGAGTGAATCAGTGGGCATATCTTTCATCAAAGTTCTAGTATTTATAACTGAGAGACGTTCATACGCAAACCCTCAATGGCTCTTTTTATTGGGATTCCAACTAAATTCCAGATAAAAACTCCTAACCACAGAACGCAAACTAACATTTCACCTTGGACCTCAAAACCGCAAAAATTGCATTATTTTCAGTGCCATTTTTCGAATTTGGCATACGCACGATAAATAATACAACACTCCCGTGGATTTTGAACGTCGTCAAGCGATACGCATCCCAGGTCTTTTCATTTGTCCATTGACAACGAGAATTCAACCTAGCTTTGTTTAATTTTCCACCTTGTGTTTTACCAAGCATATATCTCGTCATAGGGTTCTAAGTTCATTCGATAAGACCAAGGGACTTTTTGAGATTGATTCAAATTGCTGCTAATAGAACGAGTCTGTAATTATAGCGTACATAAATGGCAGCTGTGTCGGTACACTCTATCCAAAGCTTTGAGAATCCTTTACCATTCCTTATTCTCATGTATCTTAAACATACTGTGTCTCTTAAACTTGCCGTCATTTCCACTGTAAAAATACTATTAAAAACTTCACAACTATTCCTGACGTAGTGAGTTGGTCGTGTGCTTCTATAGTCTTTGAAGCATATCCACTAAATCTCAAATGAATTATATGGTTATACAATTTAACAATAAGTGTTTGCGCGGGTGGTGGTAACAATTCTTTAAATCAAGTTTGCGAGCTTGAAGTAAACACCACTCCCATTGTATTTAACCAGTCGTCGAACAACATGGTGCGTTGCGGCTGGCGGCAGTTTTGTTATGTTGTTCGACGACTGGTTAAATACAATGGGAATGATGTTTACTTCAAGCTCGCAAACTTGATTTAAATAATTATATGGTTGATTATCTGGGATAAATCGCTTAAACAAGTGGTGATGAGTGGTCAGTAAGCACGAAACCATTGTGAACAGGATTATACTCTCCTTTCATGCTGTCTTTGGTTCATCCTTCAGGTCATTTTTGAAATAATTTGTTACTAGGTGTTAACATTCATATATATATATATATATATATATATATATATATATATATATATATATATATATATATATGTCACACAAATAGTGTCTAACTGTAATATAATTTATTGATTTGTCATAATTACTGCCAAATGTGATAAATTATATCGAACAAAGACAGAATGTAGGGAATTGCTGGAGCAACAGGTGTTCAGTAGTAGTTGTAATACTCAATTTTTGTGACCTATAGCATACAATGAAATCCACTGTGCTGGTACTCTGTACCGACTCCCCTTATCATCGTGTTAGTGACACAACAGTGAAAGTGTTCGTACCCGTTACAGATTTCTTATTTATGATAGATAGAGTGCGCCATCGTTGGATACGCATTGTCGAAGACTTTATATACCGTTAGCTTTATACTTCAGGTTTAAATATTAGAAATTATTCTTTTCGTCTTTGGTTTAATCTTATGGTTATAATTGAATTCGTAACATCTAATACAAAAATGCATATACATTAGTTATCGCCTACAAACGACTACTGCCTGTGAAATATAAACTAAATGTTTATGTTCTGTATTTGGCTGCGAATGAAAACTGTTTGAAACACGCAGTCTTTTCTCGATAAATTTCGTCACCGGTAGCTCATCATATATTTCGCAACCGCACATCAATAAGGAGGTAATTGCGGATTATGAACCAATGTATCTTGAAATTAGTGGTAGTACATACGGGAGGCCTATAGATCAATTTGAGTAATTTTGACGCGAGTGCAATAACCCAATCACATTTTTTGCAAAGAGCACTTAACACCACTTTAACGCGCCAAGCACGCGTTCTAGTAGACCGTTACATTTATTATTGAACACTGATGTTCTTTACTTAATGTATCCAGCCTTGTGGTTTTACTTGATGAGCAACCACTCCAAACGGAACACTAAAATCTTCCTTTATATTCCAACTAATATACCTGGGTTTGTCTTTTTTCTTTTAGGTGGAGCTCATATGGCATCTATTTGGACGCAAAGTTCCAACAAACATCCACAATATGTCAATACCGAACAGACACTACACTACATGTGCAATAGGTATTGAAATAAAAATTTGTTTAATGAAACAAACATTGGTTGGGCCGGCACTCAAAGCAATTACTTAAATCAAGTTTTCGATATTGATATAAGCACCTGACCCATTTATGACTATTATACGTCTTGATAAACTAAGAATTTTATAATAAAAAAAGGTAATAGCTCAGATAGTCCGGTTTCGTCCTTATTAGGAACTCCTCACTTATTGTAAATAGTTGCAGAAAATACTTCCTATTTCCATGATATAATAGAGAGGCTTTTATATTCTTATTTGTTAATTTAAATACCCAGTTACAAATCTGTCTATATTAAAATAGTATTTGCATTCTTGACATTTAATTATAGAAAACGGGATTTCACTATGAATTCATCAAGAATTGACAAATTGTAAATTATGGACTTGAGGATTGACGAATAAGAAATATTCTAAATTTTTGAAAACTAATAGATATACCGCACAATTTGCAGTGCAGATTGATAAAATGGTGAATCAAATTTCACAGAAGTGTATAAAATCAGAATGCAAGATATTTCATCTAAAACACAGATTTTCACATAAAAACCATTAAAGTTAAGATAACATTTGCGCATAAATTTAATGCAGCAATCCTGCGAATTTTTCTAGAGGCAATTACAAAATCAGTCACGTGCGATATTATAGATAAATATACAAATAAACAACACTTGTAGCCATATTTGCTAGATGGTATTAAATTGGGAATGTGTGAAATTTGATATAAAATGACCCGCTTCGAAATAGATGTCGCATCGTAACCTGATATGGATTATAATATTATCCAGAAATGCAAAGCACAAATCTATGAAGCGCTGATAATGGAACAATTTTGTTTTTTAAATCATGAATATCATCATTATGCACAGCCATACAAAAGCCAAAATTGACTAATGTTTCACTGTCATAAAGCTATGAGAAACAAACGTTATAATTCCTTTTTTTATGATTAAATATGAATTGTAAAAGAATACTAGGTCGCCCATACACACTAGACAGGACTGTCCAACTGTACCTTATTTATTAACACAGTTCGTTTTGTGTATACTGTTTAACAGCTGCTATTAATTATGGGACGTCAGTAGAATAAAAAAATCAAAATATTACACATCAACTTCATGCTTAATTTCAAATAGGGTCTGATTTCGAGTTTGCTACTCCGTATGTAGTAATTAATGCATAAATGCAATTTTTATTCCATTTGGTTGTAGAGGTTAAAAATGATAATTTGTAAAATGCACCTCGCACAAAAAACCAACAAAGGTTTGGGCAACCATATTTTATTTTTAATGTAAAAATAATGTTTGATAGTATAAACTATCAAAACTTAACGCGAAATAATAATATATTTACTAAATAACAAACTAATTTTAAAATAAAGTATATCTAAATGTATTATAGTTGAATTGATTTTTACTTTGAAATCAAAATAATCAAAATGTTTTAGGAAAGCTTAGAAAATGATAATAACTAATGCGAAATTCAAAAATTATGTTCGAAATTGCGCACGTCTTATTTTGATCATTTTATATAGTTCTTTTTTGCTATAATCATATTTGTGATTGCTAATATCTGTGAAAAATAAAATAAGAATTTGCAAAATATACTGGAAACTGATAGTTTCAAAACCAACATGCAAACTGAATTTGTGGCAAGGATTATGCGTGGAATCCTTATTATGTGTTAATTTAGCATGATATAGTCTACAACGCCAGAAAAATCACAAAATGTCATGCCTTGAACGGCACTCTTTTCATTGTAATACATGGGTGAGCTGAAGAATGTAATAATTTATGATTTTCATTTAAACTCAAATGTTCTTCTAGTGCTCCCTTCATAACACGAACCTTTTTTAGATGATATAGTAATGTTTTGATGTTTTGCTCGATATGCAAATATTTTTTGACGAATTCCTTTTCTGCTGCCACATTCCTGATTTTGATTGCGCTTATCTGTGCCATTTGTTTTTCAAAATTTATTGCAGAATGTTCAAAATCATTTTCCACTTTTCGCACTAGTTCGTCACTTGCATTCTCAATTAATTCCAAATTTTTCCATAATTTTTCTACGATTTGTTTTGCATTGCAATATTTCTCAACCAACCGCTTTACTGTTTCCTCATCTCCCACCTGAGTTCTGTTAAAATAAGCCTCTTCCATTACTTCATTTGAGTTCAAATGCGGAGATATATCGTATGTCTGTTCCGCAGACTGTTCGTATTCTCCTTTCATCTTTTGGTCTGCTGTATTTCTCATATCCGACCTTTTGTGTGTTCTGATTTTAAATGTGCGTTGCTTACAGTTGAATTAGTTTCAGCAGTTAATCAAACATAATAGTGTTCAATGTTTATCTGTTATATTTGATAGGTACACATGTAAACAAAAATGGAATTTGTACTTGCCTTAGTGTGGTGAACGATTTTGCTTTTTTGTTTACAGTGCGTGGCTACGAAGACCAATTATCAATTAACTTTTTCCAATGCATGTTTACCGATTTGTTTAAAAGGCAAATTGATCAACATCAATTTTTTTACACTTAGTTTTTCAGAGCGCATATAAAATCAAATTCATGTAATATACAATGTAATATGTAAAGCACGTTAAAAAGTATTTATTTTAAAATTAATTGACAAAATTGAATTTTTTACATTTATGATATTAACATCGTGATATTTCTAAACGAAGCGATTTAAAATAAAATATTACTTTCATTGATTGCGGGATGAGTCTTAAATTCAAGTTTTCGAGCATCAAGTAACCATTAATCACATTGTGGATAACAATTGGAACAATATAGCAAATCTGCTATCTTGTACACGTAATAACATTAGTTACAAATAAACCGTAATGAATATTTATTGAATTAAAATGTAAATACGCAGCTACCATATCCAATCGTCTCGCATCATGCACAGCTATCCAAAAGCCAAAAGATACTAATATTTCACTGTCATATTTTGATAGAAAGCGAACGATTTATTTAACTTGAAATATGGGTTTCAAAATTTCTATCCAGTCACGAAGTTTAACTTTCTACAGCTCTTCTAAATGCTTTTTTTAAATTATAAAACGTAATATTCATAGATTGAGCAGTCTTTAATATATTACTTAAATCGAGTTTCTGAGCAGGAAAAGAACACATATATAATTTTAATAAAAATTCATACAAACAAAGCAAAATAACCATTATTCATTTGATAGTATCTCAATTGCCATTTTGCTCTCAAATGCTGCTGCCGATCATGGAGGGTGGATTAGGTCATTACTTGTGACACATGGTAGTTTAGCTGCGCTAAACAATCATTGATTGCGTGGGTAGTGATTAAATACACTAGGATTGTTGATTAAATCACAAACTGGTTATAAGTATTCCAAAAGATAGAAAATTCACTTCACAAGGCTTTGTCATTTGACCACTCGTAGAACTTGAAATTTCTGCCGAGCCTGCGGCTTAAACCAAGGAAGATATATTTGACGTGTTAAACTTAACGGAATATTCTATGAACCCTTCTGTAAGTCCTCCAAAAACGACACGTCGTCGATCTACACTAAAGTTCTTACACAGGAGATGACTCGCACAGTAGGGACAGGAGTCGTGCAGAAGTGCATATTCTCTTTCTTTTACAGAATATACTTTTCCTTCGCTTTCACTTTTCTGGAATAAAACGAAATGGAATGAATTTCACCAAAGAGTTTATGTTATAGCTTAGCACCCAGCGCTACAAAAGATGAATTAGTTGACAGTTTCAATAATGCAATATGCTTAACAGCATTTGTTGTTGTATTTTGCACATGCAGATCTTTTATTCGTTCGAACATTATCTGGTTTTCCCTGCGTTCCAGCGCAGAGGCCAGTAGGTTTTAGGTGACTTCTGTTCTGAGAGTTGTCATGTCAGTTGTGCTTGTGGTTGCACCATAATCTGAAAAAGAACCTGTCACAGACGCACATGCTAAAAAAGCGACGCAATTCTATCATATTCATCATTGTGGAAAACTTTCCGATAACTATAATAACATTTAAAATCGTGTACCCTAGGAATTTCACTTGTTTCTGTGCACATACTCATTTTTATTGTTTCACACAAGACAACTATTGAATACGAGATAGAGTCTATGTGATGTCCATTAAATGCTGTTTAAAAGCATCTGATGCTTTTATCACAACATCCGCGTAATAATGGTACGGGGAAGTTTCCGTAGAACCTAGTTTATAAATGACTGAAATGTCAAAAATACATGTCACAGACCGATGTGCATACGCGAATATGCAAATAAGAAAAAGGGTGTAATGCCAACTGTTTTTGCGATGCTTTATTTGAAAAGAGGAATATGATGATAAACTGACGTAGAATCAAGCACTGTACACTATTTGCTTTGGGCACTTTAGTCTATACAACCGTAAAGATATTGCAGAAACTGTTTCCGCCAAGAACGCGAACCTGGAGAGATTTTGCTGAGTGGCAGATTTAGTAAGCGCCTGTCTTAGTTAATATTTTATTTTAGTAGGTCTTAGACATATTCTTAGGTATACTGTCTGCGCACAACCGCGGATATTTACAAAAGCTTCTATCCTGACTTTTTTAATGCAATTTCTATTTCTGTGAGCTCATATACATATATTTACACAAACGTTGTTAGGACTGACCAATGGGGAACACAGGTCTGATTGATATGTTTTCACTTGTCCCTTCACTCTTACGCCATGTTTCCACTGCTTGCCTCCCATGATCAACATCAACGACAAACTGACTAGCGAGGATCGATCTGCATTGCATATATATCGAAAGAAATGTTAGATACGCGACTCTCATCTCTCATAGTCTTGCATACATTGTACTTAATTGGAAATTTTGGCTAAACAGTCTCTATGCAGTCACGAACTATAACTGTTTGTAACTTTCGTCACACATACATATAGACAATCCAATTAAACTCTAACTAATTGCACGGGTGGTGGTAAAAATTCTTTAAATCAGGTGTGCAAAGTTGATGTAAACACAAATCCTTTTTTTTTAATCAGTTTTCGATCAACATACCAAAACTATCGCCAATCGCACGCATTTTTGCGTTTCGAGCTTCCATGATCATCATTAGAGTTCGACAGCATACTGATTAACTAGGATCGATCCGCATTTCGTAGAAACTGTGTAGCCTAAATTTCCAGTGAATTACAATTTAAGCAAGATTATTAGAGGTGAGAGCCGCATATAAAATTTTGCTTACCATATATGTGCAATGCGGGTTTATCCTCGGTAGTCAGTTTGCCGTCGTTGGCTGAAGATCATCATCGGAGGTCGAAATTTGTCAGTGCATGCGACTGGCAGTAGTTTTGCTATGCTCTTCGAAGGCTGGTTAAATAAAATGGGATTGGTGTTTACTTTAGGCTCGCAAACTTGATTTAAAGAATGTGCAGACCAGGTTGTTTGTGGTAAATTGTTTTATTTATTTTATCATTAGTGTCTTCTGCGTAGAAATTTTTGCAGCCGACATTTCCAGTCAAGTACAATGTTTGAGTGACTACTAGTTGTGAGTGCCGAATATCTACATTTGCATTCCATATATGTGCATTGCGGTTTGATCCTTGCTAGTCCGATTGCCGTGTGTGCATCTTATGGTGGTTTTGTTTTGTTGTTCGAGAAATCCTTAAATTCAATGGTACTGGTGTTTATTTTAAGCAGACAAACTTTATTTAAATAATTGTTATTACCACCCGCGCATTCATTAATTGTTGAGGTGCAATGCTGTGTAGCAGTTAAAAAATCCATTTGGCAAGTTAAACATGCTTTAGGATCTTGATGATGCAATCAAAATTTTGCAGAACTTTATGCCTATGTTCCGGTGAAGAGGGAGATGAAATTGGCTCACATTCGCGAAAATTAAAGGAAGCAGAAAACTACCTTGAAGAGAATCAAAATTAGACCGATATAAACTAAAAAACTAAGCCGCTGCAGTTGAATAAGAAATACATGAGTTTGTGTCCTCATGTCACAAATTTATTGAAATTTATTGCAAAGCCATGGAAAACATATTCGAAAATACCCGAAACTGAGGACTGGAATTGACAGTTTAACCTAGAATATCGAGTAACAAAGTAAACGTACAAAATTATTTGGTGAAGCTAATCATATACAAAGATGATTATGAGCCAATATAAAAATAATTGGCAGAAAATGCTTATCTAATGAACCAAAGAAAAAGATTTCATGGATTTTTCTTCACATTTGAGGCAGCCTGCTGAAATAGGAAACAAACAATATTGGTTAACTTCGGCATATAAATTACATCTTTGTCATCAAATTTATATTATTTTACTTTGTTCATTACCTAGGCACAATGAAAAATTTTATATGCCTTGTAGCTGTAGAGGATTTATTTTATAATTTATGCAACATATTTCATTTACTCTTCCGAAACCAATTTGGAGTACACGCTAAGGTTCTGCTTTTTATGTTTTCAATACATACATTGTAATGTTGATATTTTACCGTTTCATTTTCCAATGTGCGGAGAATGCTTTGAAAAACATAAACAAGCAAGAAATTCTAGACATCTACTCAAACTCATAATGTTAAAAGCAAATCAATATCTGTCCTGACATGATTTTTGTTTCTTTTCGGCAGCAAAAAAATTGACCATTTGATTTATAATATAATTGTTATTCAAATCGACGTTGTCTTTGTCTTTGTCTGGCTTCATTAATCGAAATTTGTCATTTGACCTTGTCACGCGCGCGGTTTATAATGGCTCCGACTTTGTTGAATACGGAATTTAAGAAAATTATTGCGGCCCTTCAAAATTCCACAAAGGAGCTAAAGGAGGAGAACATCGCAATTAAAAATAAGATGTCTAAGCTGGAGTCGGATGTCAGTAAACATGCAGAAAAATTAGATTTAGCGGAAAGGAAAAAATGAATACTTAAGCGCAAAAATTGATGATTTGACCGTGGCGTTAAACGAGAAGGTGGATAAATTAAAGCTCGATGTTGTGCCATGGATTGAACTAGCTGAAATAACAGTAGATGATGATACATCAACAGAAAACTGCACTTCAGGAGATGAAATATTAAATATATTATCCAATGAAGTTTCTGCTAGGATTGGAAAACAGAAGCAGTTAATATTATTTAATCTTAATGAAAATGCTGACCAGAATGATGTTGAGAAGTTAAATGATTTAATCAAAGATACAACTGAGGTTGAAATAACGAAATGCTACCGAGTTGGAAAGAAAACTGAACGACCAAGGCCGGTTGTAATAAATCTATCAAAGAGGCCGACAAACAAACAAGTGGAAGATATCAATAAGAAGAAAGAAGAATGTAATAACTTCCACAATATATTCATCTCCAGAGACAAGACCTTTCTCCAAAGGAAATTGTCAGCAGCGAAGAAGTTAAAGAAGAATTTAGATAATGGATCAAGTAATCCGAAACAAGTTACTATAAAGGATATGTCAGTAGATTCTAAAATCACAAATGACGGAGTATCAGTAGATTCTAAAATCATAAAAAACGGAGTAGCACTAATGAATATGGTGGACAGCAGACAGCTACGCACTATAGCTACAATACCTAACAAACGAATTATAAGGAAACTAAAAAAGTTAAACCAGTAACTATCGGAAACTGTAAAGATGAGTTTTGTTGTACATATTCTTTATTTTATACTAATTGTAGAAGTGTTAAGAATAAAAAATTTTTACTGTGTGATTTTATAATAAGTAACAGTTTTGACTTTATAATTTTAACTGAAACCTGGCTGAACAAAGACATTGAAAACTATGAATTTGACATTCCCCATTATTCTCTATTGAGGAAAGACAGATCCTTGGATAAAAGAGGTGGAGGAGTACTTATTTATAGTAAATCGATATTAAATGCGATAGTGTTACATACCAGTGAATATTATACTGTCATTGATTTTTTAACGATACAGATTGATAACCTGATTTTAACTGCGGTTTACAGACCGCCGTATGCTAATATATGTGATGATCAAATTTTACCAATTCTTTTCAATCTATTTTGGACTGCCATGGTAATATTGTTGTGGTGGGAGATTTTAATAGGCTGCATGACTGTGAAATAATCGAACCTTTTTCTAACAATGATCTTAAGCAGATTATAAAGAGACCAACTAGAGGTTCGGAATGCTTAGATCATGTATATTTAGAAGTTGAAGCGTTGAACTCACACAGTTATGATGTAGTAAATTACTTCAAAGAATTGGATCATAAAAAATCATTTTACAATGGAACCTTTCGAGTAGCAAAGCACAGAAATCTAATTTTGAAAGTGCGCACGTGCAATGTTCCAGAATCATCCGGACTCTTTTTAGAGAATTAAGCTTATCTATTGATTATGAATGTTTTTTATCATGAATAATGACGAATTTGTTTCTTCTGTTTCATTGTTATTATCTGATATGTTTAGGGCGTCTACATTTACGGATGTTATACCCAAGAGATTCAATAGGATGTTATGTAAGCTAAGAATCAAACGAGATAATATAATGAAATGTAGTCTTATCAATAGTATTAAAAAAATGAGGTTAGAATTGATTGATAAAGAAATTAATTCATCACTGCTGATAATCCGTCAAAGATCTGAGAGAATTATTTTGGCCAATTGAAGAGCAATCCTAGACTAGGATACAAACTACACACAGACTACAGTAAATATAAGGAAAAATTAAAGCTTATATTACCTGTGGGTAAAACTGAGTATGAATTTCTCTGTGAATTGGATGAAGTATTTGGCAAATTGTTATGTAATCCACAGAACGAAAGTAATTTCATTGATCTACCTGATCCTTCGGGAAACCAGGATCTAGGACTTGTTATTAACAGTGATGCATTGATAGAATTAATGTTAAAAATAAAGTCAAAAAAACAAAAAGATCACCTTCGTATATCGATTGATAACCTACTTCAATTACCTTTAAATTTTATGAATGCGCTCTGCAATTTTATAAATAGAATTTTGAAGGATGGAAATTACCAATCGATATATTAACGATAGTAGCTAAACCATTGCCTAAAGTAAGTAAGCCAAAGTGCGCCAGTGATTATAGATTAATCTCTATTATCCCTTCGTTTTTGAAGATAACAGAACGATTGATACTAGATCATTTAGAACGTATGTTGCCGGCTGATTTTGATATGTGCCAACACGGCTTTACAAAAGACAGGTCGACAAATACTAATATTCTCTCTATGTGGAAACATGTAATTACATTAGATGAGAAAAAGTTAGATGCATTAATTGCATTCATAGATATCTCAAAAGCTTTTGACTCTATATCTTTTGATGCTATTTTGAATGCGATTATTTTGTTGAATATTGATCCGAATATTTTTAGATTACTTGAATACTATCTATATAATCGACGAATGAGTATTCAAGTAAACGATTTGATATCCAAATCGAAACGAGTAACGAGTGGAGTTCCACAGGGATCAAGCTTGGGGCCAATTTTATTTAAAATTGTATTTGCACATTTGGAAACTAAGATCCTTAACGGTCGAGTTTGCAAATTCGCTGATGATTTAAAAATAATCTTCCCAATTGATCCAAAAAATGTCGAATTCTCCAAAAATAATGTGACACTAGATTTGTATGATTTAAGTAGATACTTTTTAACACTAGGGCTGAGAATAAACAGTATAAAGATGAGAGCTTTAAAAATAGGTAACAGAACTGATTTCAATTATGTTTATTTTCATGATGCTGAGATTAATGATGTTTTTGAGATTAAACTTATGCAAGAAATTAAGGATTTAGGCATAACTATTCATTGTACGGCTTCTGCTGAGAGATATATTGAAAGGATAGTAGGCAGTGCCAAGAACAGATGGGCACTAATAAATAGAAATATTTTATCGAGTGAAATAAAATATAAAATGTTTATAATATGAATTAGACCGATATTAGAATATGCTGCCGCTACTTGGAATCCTTTAACAAAGGGTTTGTCTAATAAGATAGAATCTGTACAAAGAAAAGTCGTGAAACAAATAAGTCCTATCTCCTGCACTATATATGCCACTAGATTACAGTCTGTATCACTGCATCCTTTATGGTTTCGGAGGATGTGCTATTGCATAAAAGTTTTCCATTTGAACCAGTGGACTGGCGCCTATATGAATCCAATAAGAAAGAGTCATGAAGTTGGAACTAGATCTGGTCAATTTGCAATATCTCCACCTTTGGTGGGGAATGTTGCAAGCAAGCTATTCTCTTTTTCAAAAATTTTCAAAATTTACAATCAATTGCTAAAGGGGCTTAGAGAAACGCCTCCATCTAAAATGTCTCTTAAATTTTATCTACCGAACTAGAAAAAGTGTTCAATCCTGCTGATATTTTTAATTTTGATTATAATAATACTTTCTCGTGGTTAAATAAAAGACAGGATTAATTGTTTTTCAGCAGCATAACTTCTCGAGATTCTATCTTCAAGTTTTGTACTATTAAAACTGAAACGTTATGCATTACATATCATGTTAAACAACAATACATACAATCAATTATTAGTCATGGTTCCCTTTTTTTGCATAATGTTACACTCGAATAATACATTAAATTTTTCAATTTTTGATGATGAAACTAACACTCTTTATAACCGAACTTTCTGATGCTGATAAATTGTACAGTACAACTAATTGCACATATTTATGTGATGTGATATGTTTTTTATATTGTACATTTTCTATTTTTATTATTTGATGGAACATGTAAGGTTTGAATCCAAATAAAGATTTTCTATTCTATTCTAATCAAGTCAACCCACCAATGGTGGGAATGTTGCGAGCAAGCTACTCTCTTTTTTAAAAATTTACAAAATTTACATTCAATTGCCAAAAGGGCTTAGAGAAACGCCTCCGACTAAAATGTTTTTTAAATTTTTATCTACCGAACTAGAAAAAGTGCTCAATCCTGCTGATCATTTTAATTTTGATTATGATAATACTTTCTCATGGTTAAATAAAAGACAGGATTAATTGTGTTTCAGCAACTAATTTCTCGAGAATCCTTCTTCAAATTTTGTATTATTAAAACTGAAATGTTATGCATTATATCATATTGTTAATCAACAATGCATACAATAAATTATTAGTCATGGTTACTTTTTTTCTTACAAACTGTTATACTCTAATTATACCTTATTTTTTTCTAATTTTGATGAAGAATCTATCACTCTTTACAGCTGAACTTTCTGATGCTGATAAATTGTACAGTACAATTAATTGCACATATATATGTGATGTGATATCTTTTTATATTGTACATTTTCTAATTTTATTATTTTATGGAACACGTGTGGTTTGAATTCAAATAAAGCTATTCTATTTTATTCTATTGTGCCGCCAAATATGCGACTATTCATATGCTTCTTATTTTAAAAATTAAAATGATCTTCTCTAATTTTAAAAAGGACACGGTTACATTTTGTGCAATTTTTCGAAATTTTAACAAATGCATATATAGAAACATGATGTATATTGTTGTTTCGTTAGTGTTATTGAATCAAATTATAATACAATTACAATTCTAATAAAATGCATATACAAGATCATATATATATATATATATATATATATATATATATATATATATATATATATATATGTATGTATGTATGTATGTATCAGGTTCCGATAGGATTTTTTATTTCGTAGCATAGAAGAAACGCGATAGATTGCAATATACAATTATTTTATAAGTCTTGCTTATTTATAAAAATTTTCTGGATTCTTTGCGATAAATTTAATTCAAGTAAATCTTAACAGTAAATCGTCAAAACAAAAGTTGTCTATGAACTTGTGAATAAAAACGGCTTACACATAACGGCATTTACACCATGTTTATTATTAATTGAACAGTTATTGCTTGCTCTGGCAGTGATACCACGTTGCGTATTTTTACAAATCAAGTCCCAAAATATACATACCTTTGTCAAAATAAACAAAGTATTTTATACTTTAGTAAACGCAATTTATCTAGTAGACCGCTTTTGTCCTGAGTGTGAAATCCCTTGCCGCATGCTACACATAATTAATTGTAATATTATAATTAATTTTATTATATTTGTCTCCATTTGTTTCAGTGTGTATGGAAGCAAGGTAGATCTAAATTTAAACAAACGTAATATGTCATTATAGAACATACACCGCTCTAACTGAAGAAGTTTAATTCAGTTGAACATTAGCATTATTAACTGAACTATTATTACTTGAATGGTGACAAATATTATCTAGACCATGTTTGCGATCTTGATATAAATAACAGTCATCTTATTTGCATATATTAGTCACTATGGGATAAGCATAGTATAATGTAGAAGAGGCATTTCATCCATTAATGTGGTCTCGTAATTGATAAGAACACAGAACCTGAACACTAGCGCGTCTACTTTGGCGTACGATGCTGTAATAAATGAGCCACCACGTTTCTCACAGAGCATACTTTTAGTTTGAATACAAGTTGGTGTATTTTGTTAAGCCATCGAAAGGGACGGAATAGAATGTAGCGATCAAGACGATTAATTTGGATTTCATATTCAATATAATAATTGAGTTACGTTAACAATAAATTTATAATAAAAGCCTGCCCAAGAGCACTTAATAAATATCCTTCCATCATACGGTTTATTTACTGTTTATATTATTAAAATTATGGTGGTTAGTTAAATGGTTTTGCAAAGCCGTCTTATAGGTTGCGGTAGAATGAAAAGTGGAAAAATACCTAAATTTAAATATAATTGTAAATTGTATGCAATACACAGCTTTGGTTTTGCATTTAGTAAGTTGCAGGTCCATGGAGGAACTCAATTATAGCATTAAGAAGGTGGTGATTCATAAAAATGAAATAAATCTGAATGCCAAAAAAGATTGACCACGGAAATTGGGGTATATACATGATGCGTACCATTAAAATTGGCAACAGTTATGATTCTTGAAGGAGTTGCATTCATGCGCACCTGGAATAATTGTAATTACCTGATCTGCGTTTTGACTAACGCAGCTTTCATTAGATATTCGCGTGTCACATATGTGTGTGTGTACATTTTCATAACCGTTGTTTTCATCTAACTAATTCCGACCAGAGTGGCTGAATAATAATTTATCAATTGCATGCAATAACTATTCGTCTTTTTAACACACTCAATGTAAATGACG
>JAQBSW010006703.1:0-46481 GCA_029291075.1 Eudiplozoon nipponicum | reverse complement strand
ACAGTTACATTATTCTAAAGAAAAAATTGAAATTTATCTGATTAAACAATCACTGATTTACATCGAGGTTGCGAGCTTGATGTAAACATCTATCCCATTATGAATACATTTTGGTAGTATTAACTAAGCATTGCATAGCGTAAAATTTTAAACTTACCTTTTATGTACCTATTCAAATATGTTTGAAAATACATCTAACCTTTTTTTCATTAAATTTATGTATTTTCTTTGTTTCTCCTACCAATTTCGGACGGTGTTTCCGTCCCTTTTTCTACTACTATACCTTGTATTAGACGTATCATACTTTACGTCTTCTCTAAATTTTATTTCAAGAGTTTCCAGACGTAATCTGGTTAAACGTTTCCTTTGGCAGATTGCCATTAATTTAGAACCATCGCCGTTTATGCCAGGGCTAATTTCTTATATGCACTTTTATATTTTCCTCTTGTAACTAATCAGTCGCATGGTTTCTCCCGCGGATCTTGGATCGTAACCACAAGGATTTTCATTATGTATAGAATGACACGATCTTTTCCATTTGATTGAAAGGTATCTGCCTAGTGTAATAAAATGTCTTTTACTTCCTGTATTAACTCCAAATCTTATATAACCATTACCTTGCAATCTACTTTACTTTTCTATTTTTTTGCTTTATAAAGTGCCGCACCAATCCCTCTTATATCTTCATTCGTTACAGCCACTGTTTGCTAGGCTAGCTATGCTATTTTGTATAGCCAGCTTGCTTGGACAATATTTTCCGTGATATTGGCCACTGAAGCATATCTCATTGAACCTTGACTATCCATCAGAAAATTTAATTGGTAAACTTTTGAGGCAATCTTTTAACGAGCAGGGTATTGTAAGAAGCTTTACCTTAGCATGTTTTTTTCAGGACACTTTTGTTTCGTACTTCACGGTAGATGTGTGTGGCCGGACATTTCTCCCAGTGATTTGGTCACTGAAGCATACCTTATTGAAGTTTGACTAGCCAACCGAAAATTAAATGCATAAAAGTCTGAGGCAAACGATTTATCACCAGAGTATTTTTCCATGGTAGATTCTAAAGATTAATTATTAGTTCGCGCAAACTTTAGATACAGCTTACCGAAATGCTTTCATCTTTTTTTGGTATAACGAACTTTACTCTTCCTTATTAAGACAGATAGTAAACTTATAATCACTTAGGTACCGTTTGAAACTATACTGATGAGTAAGCTTTTGCCATTATATTAATATCTGTGGAAATTTTTCAGTTTTATTATGAACTTTCTATCATCTCATGAGATCTGAGTAAAGCGAGTAAATGATATAAATGTTTTGTTTTATAGTTTATAATTATTGAAAATATTTTCAATTATTAATCATGATATTAGTTTTCTTATAATAGAGTAGAAACAAGCAAAATAGACCAGGCTAGCTACAGTGCAGCTAACCCTCCACCATCAAATACGCATAATCTTGGAGTAATAATGTCTATGGTATGCATAACATAACAAAGCACAAAATACCAATTAGATACTGTTTATAGAGAACCATTATTTATAGTAATTGTGTACTAGGTGTTGCGAACTTAGTAAATAAATTAATTCACTATGACTAGAAGATACAAATCAAAGACAGCAAGAACGGAAAGTATAATCTCGTGCATTTGTCTCGTGTACTTACTGGTGATCTATCATTACGAGTCGGTATTACGCCATTTACCTGATATATATATATATATATATATATATATATATATATATATATATTATAATGTAGAGTGAATTATCGTTGAAGTCGCATTGTCGAAGACTATATCAAGTTAGCTTCACTACTGTAGGCTTACACACTCGTCTAGGAGATTTTACCGTCCTATTTTCCAACATTCATCACTAAAACGTGTAGTGGGTAAAGGGCATGATACCGACTCCTACTGACTTGTCGCCAGTAAGCATGAAACGAATGTCCACGGGATTATCTGCTCTGTGCATGCTGTCTTTGGTTTATTTTGTCTGGTCATAATCGAACTAATTTTTTATTAGGTGCGCAATGCTTACTACATAAAAGCACAGAATAAGCCAGGCCAGGAACAAACAAACTGCAGTAGGTGCGTTACATGTTTTGGCAGTCGACATTCTAGTATAGCAGGTAATAAAATGTTCCGTTAATTTAACAAAATGCCCTGCAAGATTTACATGAGAGCTGTGTAATTTTCTCATATTACGTTCAGTTAAGCCAAGTAAAGGCCAAAAAAGGCATTATCGGGCTAGTTGGGCCTAGTTTCAAGGTGTATTGCTCATTTATTTTTTCTACGGCTAGTTAGTTTTATGTGAGGCTGAAGAGATCACGCGAAATGTCTAGTAGGTGGAAAAATTAAATTAAACTAGCACAAATCTCACAATTAAAATTTATTTGCTTCATGTTTGTCTTCTTTCTTTACTTAGAAAAACGAAAGCAGTTTGATCAAGGCATTGATCCGTTGGATCCAGAACAGCAAGCCCGTCAAGGTCATTCTTTCAATGGACACGGCTTTCCGTTTGGAGGCTTCCAGTTTCGTAATTTCAATCCATTCGACGGCGGTCACTTTGAAGGCGGCCATTTTGAATTCCATTTTGGTTGAATCTACCTCTTTTCATATTTTTTATGTGCTAATGTGCCCCAACGTTATTTGGGTGTACCGTGTGTCGTAGCCTTTATACTGCTAATATTGCTACCGTTTCGTGTGCAGGTGTGTGTATATATCTTTATAGACTTTCGGTACAATTCTAATCTGTGTACAATTCAGTAAAACAAATTTACTACTAGAACAAACAGTACCGAATACTTAGGTGTATATATGAACATTTTCCCACGGAAAATAATTATTTTATATTCAATATTTGCTGATGTTTTTCAGTTCGCGAGTTTCTATTGAATTATGTAAACTGTGTTAATTTAAAGCTAAAAAAGCCGTATAATTTACATATTAAATTATAAAATTATTTGAGTCTTTCTTCCTGAAAATTACGTTTAAAAGCGTTAAATTTCTTTTTAGTGGTGAATTTGCCACGTACAAATATCACGTGGTTAATTAACGCTTTGAAAATGTGCGACTGGTTCGTGAACAAGTTTTGTAAACTCCAGAGTACATAATTTGTTACTTTGTTGAAAATTTTCATGATTTCTCATTATTTCATCATAGATGGCCAACTAAACATTACTTTTTTTTAAAACTGATGTTTCACAAGAAATCAATATCTTTATTTATACTTAGTTATGCGTGGGCTGTAAACATACATTAGATAGCATATTCTTGGTCGGGATCTAATTTTCTTTTTCTTAGATGGTCCGTCTTCGGTGTCCGCCGATCATCACCCGCTCGGAGTGCATGCTTTCGAGGCGACAGCAAACGCTTGCGCTCCTTATGCTCGATAGTCCACTGACGAGATTCAGGACGAACGGTTTCAACCGCAACTAGAAATGTGAGACCCTACGTTCTTTTAATGTAATTTTGGCTCGCTAGTTAAACATCAGTACATGATGCAATTGTACTGATGTTAGCGATGATGAATACAGGTAATTTAGGATTACATATTGCATGTCCACATTGCATAACATGGTATACAAGTTTTCAATATAATGCGGGATAATTCGTACGATATACGTGCAAATAACCACATTATTTCATAATAACTTGATTATTTTCGAACAGATGATATTTTGTGGCCGGGTGCTCAGTAAAGTTTAACCCTGGATAACGAGAAAATATTTTCAGTATCAACGCGTACAAAGTTGCGATCTGTATTCCAATATATTATCATCAGCAATATGTAGAGCTATACAAAAGGCTAAAAGTGACTAATATTTCACTGCCATATAACCATAAGTCGTTCATGGTTATATGTGGACTGTAAAAGAACACTATGTCGCCCATTCCTAGTGAGGATGGTTTGTATTCTGAGTTTTCCTTCTCCTAGATAGTCTGCTAACCAAGACTGATTAGCACTTTCGAACCAGATGCCAATGTCCAAAGTTTCCTTCAGCAGCCGAAACTTTTCTTCGCGTCTGGCACGCTTGCTCTCATTCCGTCAAACCCAACTTTAACAATAAATGTTACTGCGCAGTTAGACCAAATTCGAGGATTCACATGAAACAGGATGCTGGCTGTCTTTTTAGACTCGGTGAGGTTCATGCTACCATTCCAGCACTGGCCAGCTTCTGCCTGCCAATCGCTAGGTCGGAATTTATATGGCTACGTGCCACCTCATCCAGTTTAGCTCATTTAACAATATGTTGTGGGTTCTGATCGTAATTCCGGCTTGTCAGCAAATAAGTACACTCAATTCTTTCCGAATTATATACCTAAGATACATGAAGATTCCGGTGAACTATATTAGCGACGTGCTCCGGAAGAGCATTTGCTATGAATGTATAATTAACCCTCTCTACTGTTAGATGCCCGCAAATTTTTTCGGTTGGTCGGAGTACGGTCGATACGGTCAATCATAACTTTCTCTCTGCTCCTGTCAAAACCTCTCCAGTTGCACCCTCTTATTTGTGTATTTATCGACAAATTTTGTAAGACTATTTTCTCTACGACAAAATTGTTTATCTGTATTTTTTGCTTCCACTCTCAACGACCTTTGTTTTGACATGTGCGTTACGGGCCACGAAAAGTCATAACCGAGTATAACTTATTACTATGCTCTGTAGAGTAAGGTTTATTACTTAGCGCAGGCCTGTTTTCTCACCTCAACTTCATTGGATATGGTTGTCGATTTTTGGTATATTATCAAAGCCTCGTTTTATGTATAGAACATTTCGAATGAAATGACAAGCTTGAGATCTACGTTTAACAACGACGGCATGTAAATTTACAATCAGCAGAATATTTTAAGCCTCGTTATAGATCGCTTAGCCTCGTTTTGTATGTAATCTATCAATCAAGCGTGTTCTAAACGCATACGTTTAAAAACGCTATGCTGTTCGACGACTGGTTAAATACGATGGGATTGGTGTTTATTTTGAGCTCGCTAACTTGATATAAATAATTGTAAGCCCCACTTGCGCAATGATTGCCTGTAATTACCTATTTAAAAATGCTATTTTTTATCTTTACACATTAAGTTTAACAGGTATTTATGACTTCTTTTATTTTTCGCTTAACAATACCAGACTTCATCAGAATTGCACTTATTGTAGTCATATTGTAGCTCAAGATGGCACAGTCTACATAGAAATTCGTAAGATTGTCAACCTGTTAAGGTTTTCACAAAATTTATGTCACTCAACAATCATTCCCGAAAAATATATGGCGCAAATGTCGTTCAAAAGTATAATCAGTTTACCTTCTTGATGATTTATCGAGTTAATTTGAAGTCGTCCTATTAAACCACACGTACAATTGAATTCGTCGGACTGCCTGTGTGCCTTAAGCATTTGGCCTTTCGTTTCACATCATTATCTCTAAAAATGCTTGTATGGCGTAACTTTTGTCAAATCAGACTTTATCTCGCTTCCGGACAAAAGTTTAAATCATGTATTCTGTACTATTAATCCACAGGGGCTAATAGAACTAGAATGCTTGATAAGCCATTAAACTGTTGAAATTAGGTCAAACTGGTTATATGCTTTTTTCCTGCGCATTTTGCTAGTGAGGAACATTTGATAACACTCATTTGTCGGTAAAATCTTGAATCCTTTACATTTCCAGGTGCACAGCTGGCGTTTGGCATTGATTGATGGGTTCTCACTTGTCTCTTCACTATGAAGCCGCCAATGAGCTGCTTGTCTGAAAATGAAGTTAAAACCAGATTTTACAATTGAAATTGATGTTGAAACCAACGTCATTTTTAGACAAGCAGCTTATAGTGAAGGTACAAGTGGGAACGCATCAATCAATTAAAAAATTTCGGAATTGCAAATGAAATAATGTAATTTTATGCTTAATTATCAATTATATTTAACAAAGCTCCATTCCTTATTATTTAAAAAAATATATGGATAATTAAAGACTTGCGCGTCAAAATGAATTTTGACGAAGTTAACATGGCTAATTTTTCAAAGTGAATGAATTATTGGATATCGAAATATTCACGGAACCAATTTTTGTATGTCGACTTGGTGCATCTACTGCCGGTGGCTCGTAGCGGAGTAGCCTGTTTTTTTCATGGTTTATAAGTTTACCTGACTTATCCAGTTTGTAACATTGAAGCAAACCACAACAGAGAGAATAGTTCTTTGAAGAGCGCTGGTTCTGTCGATGTGGTGAACACAAGTTATTGTTACCGACCATGATGTACAGTCCGAGTCTAGGAAATTTAATCAGTGGTTCAAGAACCATGACACAGAGCAAGATGAATCTGCTACACAGGTGGTTTAGCTGGATAATATAACAGCGTAGACGCAATTCTCAAGCAGGGCCCTACGTATTGTCTATACGCACAATGGTAGTGGTAGTAGCGATCTGGTTTTTGAAGGCAATGACAAAATGTCTCCGACACCAGTGTCGTGGCTCGAGAATACGATATTCTGAAGCATAATAAAATGCACGCAATATAGGTAAATGCGATGGCTTTAATTAGAAATGATGATTTATCTCTCGTTGCAGTGGCGCAGCTCGGGAATACAACGAAATGCAGACGATACTTTTAAGGGCGTATCTGTATAATGTTGCGTGAAAAAGAGTTAAAATAGCGATTGAGTCTTCAAAGGCATCTCTACAAACCGATGACTTAGCTGGAGAACAGAACGGAGTGCAGATGCTATTCCCAAGCATAGCTCGGCATAGTATATTGCGACTGATAGTGTTAATAGCGATCTAGTACTTTACTTTACTGCGGCTGACTCCTTTTGGAGGATAAGCCGGCTCCATTTTCATGGAGTTTCTTGGGAATTTGGTACAAGTGGTGTCCCCTCAGCCCTCGGCTTTTTGATCGAGGACGCACCTCTAGCCTTTGCACATCCAAGCGCAGTCTGCAAGGCAGCAGTAAGTTGCATGGTTGCCGGTGGCTGTTGAGAGCTCATTCGCCATTCGGAAGTACGGGGTACTGTCCAGGAGTCCATGTAATCCTGTGGCTGTTGAACCCTTTTGTGGCGGGGCTCATGTGGTATTTTATAGGAGATCCGATTGCCGGTCGGAAATCCACCACGCCCTGGTGACACCACCGCCATAGCCCGTTAGCCAGTACGATCGGCCATCGAGACATGGTTGACACCGTCGTACCACGTTGAGGAGGGGATGGACTTTACGACGGATAGCGATCTAGTGTGTCTCAGAAATTGGTTGCATAACTGGAGAGTATGACTGAGCGTAGACGCTGTTCTCAAGCATGATTCAGCGGAGGTAGTTTCACGCACAACACTTAATAATGCTATACTCCTAACACACAGTGAAGTATCTGACGTTGGTTGCGTAGCTGAAGAAGCGACCTAGTGAAGAGGCTCCCCTTAATGGGTGGCGTAGGTCGAGAATACGTCGAAGTGCAGACGCTACTCTTAAGCAGTGGCGTAGCTCGAAAAGGCATTGACATCTTTGAATGCATTATAATTAACTGGTACCCGACCAGTTTGATTTAATTACCTTAACTTTGTTGTGACTAACATAGATTAGGTCATTTTATAACATCCCATTTCGTCGTTTTTAAGTTGGATTGATTGGTGTTGCTTCCTTTTTGGGTATAAGCAACAGAAAATTTAAAATTATTGACTTATAACGAAGGTGTGTTAGTCCCCCACCAGATATGAGGAGAACGGCGGTGCATCATAACGACAACACACGTATTCTCGTCGGTGGAAATAAATTGGTCGACTTTTCATGTGCATAAGGAATAAATGCTAGATGAACCGTTTACTAATGCAGACATTTATTTTTATACAATATCTGTGAAACAGATTTTTATTATCAACGCAGTACATTTTAGATTCTGCTGCGGATACGCAGGAACAAATAAATATGCAATTTAATATTCAAATAGCAAAACAACAATAAAGGATACCTGTTCAACATTAGAGTAAAAAAGCTATACAAAAACAGTCAAATTAAACTTCGAAATCGCTTTAAAAAACCGAAACACTTCCTAGAACCGGCTCGTGTAAATTGGGCATAGAAAAAAGGATATCGATTGTTTGCTAACGTAGTGGCAAAAAAAATTGACGTCCACTAGGTGTGCATTTCATATAAGTGTTCCAACTGATTTCAACAATTTGTTTATTAATTTGGTATTAAAATGTTCACCGATGCGCCCAAAAGAATGAGCAAATTAAACGCTGTAATTTTATATATATATCCATTGGGAGAAAATGTTTACCGATGCGCTCAAGAGAATGATGAGTAACATAAATTGAGTAATTTTTCAATATATATATATATATATATATCCATAGGGAGAAATAGAACGTGACTGGATATTTTGATTATGACAAACGCCCGTTGTAATATTTCGACGCAACACGATATTTGTGTGCATAGTGTAAGCAACTCGTATAAAAACGATATCGTTCTACCCTGTACAAATGCTATATATTTAATAGAGTTTTACTGTCTTTTCGGACAGGCTTGTGCCAGATGAATTATTTGGTAACAGCATAGCTGCCGCATCGAGCGAAACTGAAGGCATGCGATTGCAATAACACATTGATGGAGCAATTTTTTGCAACTCAAGCGTAGATTGCGAACACACTAATATGCTATCCATATGGTGAACAGTTTTACATAAAAGGAAAAAGTCAGAAATGCGCATACTATATAAAAACAGTAGAATGATATGATGGGTAAAATTATCCTGCCTTCAATAGAGCTAAAAAAAGTCAATGAGCTAGTGAATGTAAAATATGGTTATCAAATTTCATCCAATGACGTGAAAGATTTAACAAATATGCTTGTTGTAACGTTTGGATATTGTTTTATGAGACAACGCAAATTAGTTATCTGCTAAAATTATAAAATGAATAGATAAGCGTTGCACCTAAATGGGCAAATAATTGTTTAAAAAATCAATCTACTATTGGTACATAGCCGAAAAACAAAAAATGCAACCTCCTACTATGAAAAATGAACATTTATGCTTTTTTAATTATCGGTTTGCGCTGATAGGTAAAAGAAATTTGGATCTATCCTGAAACATTTACAAGGAAACTGATGAAGGGTTATGGGAAGTTAGTGGACTAATGAAATCGGATTGATAATTAAAATAGACCGACAGAATTTAGTCTTAGATTTGATGATGACAAGCAAATTCTAGTGTGAATTTCTAGAAGACTGGCAGAAAATATAGTGTGGAAAGTCAGGATTTTGACAGAGTCGAAAAGGGTGGAAATTAAAAAAATCGGAACGTAGTGCACAAACAAAAACTGTGCTTTTATTTTAACAGTAATCGCACGAATCTATATTAAAAGAGAGAAAACAAAAAAGAAGAGGTAAAAACTGAAATGTATACAGACTACCAATTTGTGTACATTTCACAAACGGAAGAAATCGTAAATTTGACGTAAGTGAAAAAAGCAAATAAAATACAAAAACAACTATTAAATGTTGTTTTAATCAAAACACTTGAATGATAGCAAAAGAGCAACAAGGCTACTGTATTTTTTAAATTCCGTGAGAAGAAAGGCAACGTCTCGATCCTAAACACGTACACAACCGGAATTCAATTATTCCCGAACAAGACAGCCTGACTCCAGTCCATATAGATGGCTTATTAGGAACATATTAACTGAAAGATGTTTCCAGCCGGTGCTGAATTGATCAGAAAATTGACACAATGTACATGTTTGATGATTGCAATCATTCAACACAAGATCTTTCATCTAAAACTTTTAACATGGATAAATTGTTGAAAATCACGAAGCCATATCGTGAAGTATTGTTGATATTGTGGCGCAAAGAAAAAGTCTCTGATTTGATTGGTTCAAAATAATACAAGTAAATGTTACCGATTGTACAATATGCAAATAGCATGGAATTAACCACAAGCAAAAAAGAAAAGCTTTAGAAAAATTAGCACGTTGATGAGATGAATGTTTTTGTAAGTGGCCAATACTACTTCAAGTAGGCATAGAATGCTTTCGCAATGCACGAGTGAAGATTCAGTCATAAATTATGTTGATGCAAAAACAGGATAATCATAGAAAAATTCACTGAGTTAAAATTGCAACAGTAAAAATATAAAGAAAATGACAAGTTATTTTGTATTTTCTACTAATACGATAGTGGACACATTTGTGGCGTCTTAGTAATACGATATGTCCGTTGGCACTTCAACTTCTGCAATTAAACAAACATTGATTGCGCAGGTGTTGATGAAAATTATTTAACTCAAATTTGCTAGTTCATTCAGTAGAGTGGTTCCATTCTTATAGGAATCTCTCCAAATACTGTCCACAAAAAATCTGTACAATATTAGATGAGTTCCACTTAAGCACGAAAATTCCTTTACCAACATCTACAAAGCTTTTTCATGCTGAAATATATATACCTATTGAGATTGGTGTTTGCTTCAAACTCGCAATCTCGGTTGAAGTAATATAATAAAAATAGTAGTATTATGTGTCCTCATAGTTTATTGGTCTAAACAGGTGGTGTTTCATTTTATTTGGTTTCTAAGACTCGAAAAGACAATGAAAAGTAGTCGAAGCTTGAACTACTTATTGCTCCTAACCTTCCCAATCCGAACTCGGTTGGATTTAACGGTCGTAGTGCTTTTTATGCATACATGAATACGCTGCAATCTGTGACTTGAAACACTCAATAGATTATCAGCATATTTGATGAGCAACTTAAAAGTAGACAAATTTGTGAAGTCTTAGTAGTATGATGCATTCGTTGGCCCTTGAAAACAAAGCAATGAAGAAATATTTCCAGAATTTAAACTAATTTAGTCTTTTTTTCCTTAAGATTGAAAATGACGCAGTAATAATTGTAATCTTAATGAACGGCCAAATGTTAACCACACTGATTACGTCATATTTCAGATAATTGGCGGGGCAATCTATCTAATATGCCAAATTATGTTCAGTCATGTTCGCAGTCGTAGAAACGGCTACTTTTCATGGAGTGGCAGACTTCCGGTGCAATGAGGGCGACAAAGCCGCTTGTGGCGGCCATTTGCACAAAAGCGACAGCGCTGTTGCTAACAGGCGTGGTGCCAGTTTGCTTTGCGCCGCAATAAAGGCATCCGCTGCTATTAAGCCCAGAAGGAATTGTTCAGATAATTAGAAGCAACTAAGCGATTCAGAACACGTTTACCATAGTAAATGAGATGCGTGAGCAATAATGATAGGCAAATACGATATATAATATAACATTTTTCTATAACGAGATATTTATAAAGTTTATAAACTATAGTGTCTATTAGAAAACCAATGCTGGCGCACGCCATTTTAAAAAAAGGGAAATTTCGGATTTGAAATAAACACCAATATCCGTGATCTAATCGTGATCCTGATTTAAATCAGTAAACGCTACCGTTTTACAAGTTTTCACTGTCAAAGCACGCAACTGCCTGTTTTTCTGTTTAAATACTATCTGCTACGTTAGTCGACCACAATCACTTGTCAAGGACAACTGTCCGGTTGGTGATGCTAAAGAAAAAATACACAGTGAAATCTCGGATATCGATAATAAAAAAACAAAAATTAATAGAGTTAAAACACGATGAAAATAGCCAAAAACCTAGGCTCGCAACTAACTTACGCCTAAATAAATTGGAGTCAACAACTTGAGTAGACAAAAAAATGAAATACAACTAACCGTTGTGATATGCTAGCTGACAAATAAAAGATTAACAGTTCAACTTTTAAACCTGCCAGAATTCACTTGTAATTCTACTACAAGCAATCTACTTACATGTATTAGTCTCAAAACAATATATATATATATATATATATATATATATATATATATATATATATATATATATATTGTTGTTGTCTATTTAAGTTGAAGTGGTGTATTACCGTGGAACGAAGTAGACTCGCAAATATATATTACTTCCTAACTTTGGCGCACAGTAAATAAAAGTGAGACATTTTAGAATTTAACAACCAAATGGTTGGTGTGTATTTGCCAGATGTGACAACAGTTATGTCTTCACACCACAAACTTGGTTGCAGATACACGGAGAAAATGTGCAATCAACAAAAAAAACGCCCCACCCTCAATGGCAATAACAGATATAGTTTGTTGTTTTTGGTGTTTTGCGTCTATTCTCATCCATATTTGTTACTGATTTAAAAGAGACTAAACGCCATATTAACGACTTGGCCTACCTTTGTGACAAAATGTTAAGATTGCGATATAAAATTGATAATTAACAAAGTTCACGATAGCTATTGCGCACATACGTGCGTTTTAACATGTGTGTGTGTGTATGTGTGCATGTTCAGAAGCACCAAGCCAATACCATATTTGCACGACATCTGTGCATTGCCATTAGCCAAATGAATTTGCATTTATTCTTTACCAGTTTGCAATCAATGTTTGCATTCAATACGTTGTGACATAACCTGATCTCTTACTAACACGGCTTCTGATGGATTAGTCGACTAACGGATTTCCAATCGATACACGTTAAGTTCACCGAAAATGTCGAAAAGTTGACTAAACAGTACAGCATAGCTACAGCAGATGTATAGTTAATCATTCCTAGTGCATAGGGAATTTGGATATCGATTTTAGTGAATAAAAATGAACGAAGTATGCATCGTCAAATAGCACCAGCAAGACACCACTTCGAAATCTCAATGTCCAAAAAGTAAAACAAGTGTAACACGCAAAGGAGACATACAAAATTGGAAAGAACGCAATTTCGGCCAAATATTTAAAAAAACAGCAAATTCATTTTGTTAAAATGAAAAAAGTAGACAACCGGAAAATGTAATTGCTAAATTTAAAAAAAATATACATGTACAAAAGCTAATTGTTTCTAAATATATTACTTAAGCCTAAGAACGTCTAATCATAAATACCAAACAGTGGTATGCGATCAGTTTCACCACAAAAGATACCACGCAAAAGTGCAGCAGTTCAGTAATAAAATTCACCTAGGTGAACGCCTTACAGCCTAGATCACATTAGCATAGAGTGATTTTGGCGCAAGTGAACGGCATCCGTCTTTCCAATTCTACAAATCCATGCTCTTAAGAAATATTGCCTCTTAAGCGAATTCTGCCACAGAATCAGAATCATACCGAAGAACGAGAGCACATTGCTTACAGTTATCAACCAGTCAGTGGGCAGTGCACGTGTGCCATTCATGCTAATTAACACGGCAGGCAAAACCGCACACCTGGCTTAAATCACGATTAAGTTCACTGTGCAAAATTACGCAATAACGGTTGAGTGCCAATATGTCGGGTGCTGAGAGAGAGAGATCAGTGAATGAAGAAAGAGACTTGACCACTAATTAATGTCAGAGTAAGTTAGGCCGTCACCTTTGATGCTAGCAAAACGAACTTTTGCCTTGTTTCGAAGAATATATCACAACCAGAATTTGAAAAAACATCAATGAATCTAATTTGAAATTTCACTGACACATTTGGCAATCACACCACAAGTTAACACCAAGCCACAACAGACATGCAAATCATGCAAGCTAGATAATTTGTCTTAAATTTTGACAAAACAGTTATTGCAACAGTTATTGTCGCCAACTTTTCTGGTCCAATAGGCAATAAGTTGGAGGCATTTTGACTTCTGCGCCAAATCGGCTGCTGTTCAACGCTTTGCTGGTAAACTGATATGATAATAAATATCCAGTTTTTTTTTTAAAAAAAAGGAATTTTTAATCATAATTTAGTTTAAAAATAAAAATATTTTTCATAGGTAATCTTCAAAGCCAGTAAACAATGCGATGCGAAATAAACTGCTTTTCTACGTTCAGACTAACACGTGCTACGCCACTTGTTGAGATCGGACTCCCATAGGTGGAGGCGGGGGTGCGTTGGTGTGACTCGTATTCGGTCCACCGTTTAGCATAGCGCCACCGCTAGCAGACCCTGCCGGGATTGGTGCACCAGTGACACCGCGTTTCGACGGCTAGACGAGTGGCCACGTAGCGGAGCGCATAGTTGAGGCACAGATAAAAGTGGTGATGGAAAATAAATCGGGGGAGGTCACAATTAACAGGATGAAATAATGTAAAAAGGAAGAACAAAAATAAATGCTGGAGTTTACAATATAATAAAAATAAACACAATTAAACAAACATTGATTGCACAGGTGTGGATAACAATTATTTAAATCAAGTTTGCGAGCTTGATATAAACACCAATCCAATTATATAAGCAACTGCCAGTATGAACTAAGCACAGTTTAAGGTAGCAAATGCAGTTCATTCAGTGGAGTGGTTCCATCCTTATAGGAATCTCTCCAAATACTGTCCACAAAAAATCTGGACAAAATTACAAGAGTTTCACTTAAGCACGAAATTTCCTTTAACAACATCTACAAAGCTTTTGTTATGCTGAAAAATATATACCTATTGAGATTGGTGTTTGCTTCAAACTCGCCATCTCGGTTGAAGTAATATAATAAAATAGTAGTATTATGTGTCCTCATAGTTTATTGGTCTAAACAGGTGGTGTTTCATTTTATTTGGTTTCTAAGACTCGAAAAGATAATGAAAATTAGTCGAAGCTTGAACTACTTATTGCTCCTAACCTTCCCAATCCGAACTCGGTTGGATTTAACGGTCGTAGTGCTTTTTATGCATACATGAATACGCTGCAATCTGTGACTTGAAACACTCAATAGATTATCAGCATATTTGATCAGCAACTTAAAAGTAGACAAATTTGTGAAGTCTTAGTAATATGATGCATTTGTTGGCACTTGAAAACAAAGCAATGATGAAATATTTCTTGAATTTAAACTAATTTAGTCTTTTTTCCTTACGATTGAAAACGACGCAGTAATAATTGTAATCTTAACGAACGACCAAATGTTAACCACACTGATTACGTCATATTTCAGATAATTGGCGGGGCAATCTATCTAATATGCCAAATTATATTCAGTCATGTTCGCAGTCATGGAGTGACAGACTTCCGGTGCAATGAGGGCCAAAAAGCCGCACAAATCAATGCTATCTCTCTGATCTGTCTAGGCGCAAGAACGCCGTTTTGGCGGCCATTTACACAAAGGCGACAGTGCTTTTGCTAACTGGCGTGGTGCCAGTTTGCTCTGCGCCGCAATAAAGGCATCCGCTGCTATTACGCAATTGTTCAGATAATTAAAATCCAACTAAGCGATTCCGAACACGTTCACCACAGTACTTGAGATGCATAGACAAAATTCGCCCACTCCGTTACATCCTAGAGTTGCGTTATGGGTATCCGCGGCCCGTACTAGTTAATATTCTAGTTTTCAGCTAATTTCGATTTTACATCGCACCAGATTTTAAAACAGGGCATGTTTATTGATAGCGCTCAAACCAAATTTTTTTATTAATTGAAGCTTGCTATAATGACTCATTGGCCCACATTCGTACTAGTTAACTTTTCCAAATGTGGCAATTGGCTCTGACGTTCGATATGGATGTATCATTGCTTCTATTTTGCTTAATAACTTTGCAGATGTTGGAGATACCACAACAAACGCAGGAGTGAGGATCGGCAATGGAAACTGACATGTTGATCTAAAATAGGCGGATGATGCTGTTCTATAGACAAAAAGTGAAGACTAGTGTCAAATGGCCATCAATTGCACTCGCGATACGAAGCTTAATGCATCTTAAACAGTTGTTTTATTCTCCTTCAATCTGGGGCTAACGGTCATACTGAATGGCAACCTGTGGCTGATCGGCAAATTATTCGTCTTACTAGAAACCCTGGTGACACCAAGCGGATGGCCATAGTCAAGAATTCCAGACGTATTGGTCTCGGTGCAGCTTCCTTTGACAGATTATGAAAAGCACCGGAAACGCAACTCTATTGTATTAAGCGTCTAGTCCAAGACCTTCAAGTTAATTATACTGTTGATCCTTCTTTATACTGCAGAGATTTGAGAGATGACAACTGAGCGGCAGGTATTGATCAAAGAGTAAAATACGAGTAGAGTAGTTCTATTTAGGCGTTCGTCGCTGTACCACAATCATTGAACGTATTTATAATATATCAAATACGTTGTTTTGAGCACCTACACATCCCGTTATCCAGCCCAGAATATGTAGATGAGTAATAACGAGAAAAAGATGTGAACAGACCTAATTCATTCTTTCATATTGGCATAGACTCTACTTAAGACCACCACTCGAGAAATCTAGTCATCCATTAAAATATGTATGCATGCATGTATGTATGTATGTATGTATGTATGTATGCATGTATCTATGTATGTATTCATGCAAATTCAAAGGAGATCCGCAAGATATGCCAGCCAGCATAAAAAAGATTATAATCTCATACAAACATGCATTTCGAGCGTACTGACGACTACCAGTAGGAGCGGGTACAGCACCCTAAACCCAGTCTATATTTGATCAGGACATGTGGAATTGTTGGACGGTACAGTCTCCTATACGCGTGTGAATTAAAACAGCGACAGAATCATAGTACTAATATCATATATATATTGTGATTGTCCAACTGACGCACATTACCTGACCAAATATATAATGAGAATGGGGGGGCACTACCGACTCCTACTGATGAGTCGCCAGTAAGCAAGAAACGAATTTGTACATGCGATTATACTATTGGTTCCTGGTGAATTTGGCATATACCTCTGGTCCTACTTGACATAATTTCTTACAAGATTCGTCATTACAGAAACATAATTGCAAATCAATTAGCTGTCATCAATCAAGAGAATACAAACAATGTATTATACAAGTTAGTAGTGATCAATTTCATTTAGATACGTCAGTGCAAATCAACAATAAAAGCACCCATCATGAGCGCAATCCATGCTTCACACGGCTGTTCCACAGATGAGCAACGTACGATGTTCTCGCAAGGAAACTGATGTGAACTAGACACTCGAAAATGTACAAATAAATGAACATTGGTTGAGTAGCCGGTGATAACAGTTATTTAAACGAAGGTTGTGATCTTGATATAAACACATGTCCCATTTTGAGCATACACTTGGCGAGATCAACTACGAATTGTATAATATATATAGGAGGAAATTCATCCAGTAGACCGATTTCGTCCTCATTGGGAACTCTTCACGTACTGTCCAGAATTTGCCACGGACAGTATTTGATTAGATGCCAATAAGGACGAAACCGGTCTACTGGATGAATTTCCATTTATTAATCATACAAAGCTTAGTTTACACTGACAAAGGTATGAAAGTAATGGGACAGGTCTTTATATCAAGATTGTAACCTTGATTTAAATACTTGAAAATGTAAGAAAAATCTGTAAACTCTATGTGTGAAGCGTTGATAAAATCATATTATTACTAACGACAGAAATCGCTTAGCATATACTGAATTTGTGCGTACTTATTGTTAATGAACTCCAGATGCAGCGCGTGTTATGAAGAGTCTCGACTGATTTACCCATGCGACGAATGTAGACGTTTTTCCTATCTTCTAAAAAAAGACACTCTATGCTTACGCCAAGTCCTGACAAAAGGACTTCCACCTTCAGGAAACTAGCCTGTAAGGTATAACGTCAAATTTAACCAGATAAATATTTGGATGTCTAAGAACGCAAACATTTTAAATCGGACTCCCGAAGCACATTCATGGACACCGTTACAGGAGTAGGTAAGGTTCACCGGGGTCGGCATATTGGCACAAAAACAACGCAAGCGATACCGGTCGTGGCAATAGGAGGCTCATACTTATTAAAATGTGAATATGGCAGCAGCCACTCCTTGACAGATGGCTGCGTGCTTCATTGAACTTACATCGTCCTCACGCTGTTTCAGCAGATTTTCCGAGTCGACAATTGCAGCAAATCCAGGTCCAGCCTCTTTTTCCAGTCGATTCATCCTACGCAAAGAATAACAAAAAAGGGCTTAAAAAACATGAAATAGCACTTAATTAAATTCTTGATGACGTCGAAAATTTGTAACAGTTCGAGCTGATACCACAGCAAACGGTTGCGGAACAACTGATAGACATCTTGGGTCGGTAAAATCTTGATTCCTTTACATTTCCAGGTGCACAGCTTGTTTTTTTTAATTGATTGATGGGTTCTCACTGGTCCCGTGACTCTGAAGCCGTCCTTAATCTGCTTGTCCGGAAACGTATTTGATTTAAGATTTGGCGAATAGCTCGTTTGGAATGCGAGCTTCAAGATAGGCAAGAGCTTTCAGAGGTGACAAATGTGCAAAAGCGAACAATGATCTAATGTCTAACTGAAATCAAAGGCAAGTGAACGAGTGAACTGTTAAACAGAAATTTGTTAGACAAGAAGAGATACCATCTTTTTAAGAGTTACATTTAAGAGGAACGCTGCTTCCCGCATAACACAGAAGAAAGTAAAAGCTGGAGTAACACCGATATCTAACGTAACCAAACTACACGTACCATATAAGATATTACATTTGCCTTTGCCAGCAATTGAGGAGAAACAGCCGGTAATGGCAACCTCAAATATATTCTATCAATGTGCATGAGTAAGTTGTCGATGAACTTGGGTAGGCCAATCGACCAAACGTAGTATATAATTGAAATCTCGCAGGTTGGGTCTTCAAAATAATTACGAAATGCTATAATAAAAATGATTTAGCAATATATGAATCATTGTAAGCAGAAAATGCGTGTTCGGTGATGCACATAACTGACTGTATTGCTTTCTATTACATACACAGAATTGAAGACAAATGGCACGAGTTTGAGAATATGTATGTTGTCAGTATTAACTAACAATTGCATCAGGTAGGTAAGGCAATCCATCTGGTAGGCTGGTTTCGTTCCTATTAGGTACTCGGCCAACAACTGCTTCGCGTTAGACAAACAAATAAGGCTCTATCATCTGCGCTGGTTCGTTCACGTTTTACGCGTGTGCCTTCCATTCAATTGCCCAGTAGCGCGCTATTCACCTAGCCAGCGCCAAACGGACAAAAAAAACAAGGTAGACGCATTCGGACATTCCAGAATCAGCCAGTCAACTACAGTCAAATTTGGCAGTATAGAAGCCGTTCGTCATTGCTTTTCTTTGTAAACCCTGCGCGACATGGCATCAGGCACAGTTCAGTGGTGGCCTCGTTGCAGATTTCTTATTGAATCATTTTAACTGACAGTTCTTAGTAGAGAAGAGTTAACCTCGATGCTCTGGCGTTCTTTGCGAAGCGATACAGAGACAATTGCAAGGAAGCTGTTGTCGCCATGCCTTAAAGCTGGCTTGGCTATAAGAGAGTGTGCAGAGGTTTTGTTCGCTTCATTTCTGTGCGTATTGGAATTACATCCGCTTCTTCATACATCAGACCCAATTACCGTTTTTGGCTTGTTTTAAATTAATAAATTTGGATTTTCTTAAATTCAAAAGAAAATTTAAACATTCGAAAGCATTTTATTTTTCTCATGGTTATGTCAGTAAATTGATCTGATGACGACAAGTCAGTTTGCCGTCGTGCTCTGATGATGATCATAGAAGACAGAAACTCATCAGCATGTGTGACTGACTATTGTTTTGTTATGTTATGCAAAAGGTTACATTCAATGGGATTGGTGTTTATCCCAAGCTCATAAACCTGATTTGAAGATATTTGGTACCCATTTCATACAGCTGGTTCGTGTTACACAAGAAATACCATCGTGATGTTATACAACTAATAAATCACACAAATAATAAAACAATAATTGATTACGCCGATGGGGGTAACAATTCTTTAAATCAAGTCTGCGAGCTTGAAGTAAACACCAATCCCATTGTATTTAACCAGTCGTCGACTGTCGGTAGTTGTGTAATGTTGTTCGACGACTGGTTCAACACAATGGGATTGGTCTTTACGTCAAGCTCGCACAAATGTTGACGTGTGCTTTATTTACAATTAAAGTTGTGAACAATAAGATCCTAGTTAGCTCACCCTTCAGAAACGCCACGACGATCAATTTGACGCTTTGACATTCGGTCCGTGATATATTTTGCTCGATAGTTCTCGTAATGAACGTCTAGTGTCATGTCCTTCAAGTCCTGCATGTGAGTTTTCAACAGAAATAGGCGCAGCTTTGTAAAATCACAATGCGACGAATTCTCCACTTCGACCACACCCCATGGGTATTGGCGTCCACGAGTTCGTTTTCCTTTATAGAGAACAAAATTCAAAACTACATTATAACCACGTGAACTGGCTTTTGGCCATGTATTGTGACAGTTGTTGAAATAGAGAATGAACACACAATTTGACTAATCAACCGAATTTAATGGTTAAATGACTGCATTTATATTCTTGTCGGTATGTGTTATTTGGTTTCTCCGTGCATTCTTCAGAATTGAGCGAATCAGTGCTTTTTTACAACCAACGCAACTACCAATAATCTTCATCACCATCGCTATCATCGTTTAATAATATAAATGTTCATTTCAATACAACTTCCCCATGTAGTGTGGTGTCTGTTCAGTAATGACAGATTGGGGATTGTTAGTTGAAACTTTGGGTCTAAATGGATGCCATATGAGCTCCACCTAAAGGAAAAATAGACTAACCAAGTTACATTAGTTAGTATGTAACTGAAAATTGTGTGCAGTGTAGTGTGCGGCAGGATTGCTCAGTGGTTAGAGCACCAGATTCCGAAGCAGAAGTGCCCAGGTTCGAGTCCTGTCCGCGGCAAATTCTGGCCAGTACATTATGAGTTCCCAATAAGGACGAAACCTGTCTACTGGATGAATTGCCTTTTCTATACTATACCATTCTTAGTTTATACTGACATATGTAAGTAATTAATGGGTCAGGTGTTTATATCAAGACCGCAACCTTGATTATAATAAGTGTTGCATTCTTTGAGAAACGTGACTTCATAATTTCTTTCAAGTGGCAATTTTGTTTCAAAACTTGGTTTTCATACGGATTAGCATCAAACGCGCATGTAATAATCGTTTGCTTTATTATATAACAAAACGGACTTACCTGTTATTCACATAATTTTCAGATTTTATAGTCGTAAAATGGCTTCCCACAACGCCGTTGGTGATATTTATTCATAAGAACGTGAAATACATATACTTTTGATCAAATTCCAATTACCGATATATATGTGAGGTGTTTATAAAAAGGTTCGAATAAGTTTTATCGTACACATTGTCAATAGATGTGCATTCTAATTGCTATTCATTTATCAATAGCCACGATAAGAGAGATTATTGACATATTTTCCCAGTTGAAGTTTACGCAGCTGATCGAACCAGACTTTATATCCAATTGATCCACGCGCAAGACTTGTGAATGTAATCACTCCGACTACGGAACTTCAGAGAATCGTGCGTCGTTATTTTTCTTCACTCCATAACTGTGTAGAGAGGGGATAATTAGTGCGTATACGGCTCTACTTGGATTTGATTGCCGTCTCTCTCTCTCTCTTTCATCCAGCAAATTAAACATGAATTTCTTATATAATGTTTACAACTTGATGGAGATATTTTTTGTGTAATCATCTGTGCCAAATAAAAGCTTAGCTGTCTGAAATAATTTACAATTTATATATCCGCCATTTAAATTTTTTTAAATAATACATTAAAATTTCTCAACTTGACTCAATATTTCAAATAGTGGCGTAGGAAATTCATAATGAAGACCGTTTTCATCCCTATTGTGATCCCATGTCAGTACATGCTACAATTTTTCGCAAACACGGCCCATATTGTGACATATTCGCTTAAGAATCATGCACTCATCCACCGCGCCAATCCTGCTGCACACCACATGCAACTTTCGGTAAAACTTTCGTTCAGATAAAAAATTAAGGCCTCAACTTCTAACAAGCCGATTTCACTCTGTCATTATAGCAAGAATACCACACCAAATAATAAAGTTTTAATTAAATTGATGTTTAATGACAGGATTTTGACTATATATTTTTTCCAAATCATCAAATAAGGTTTCGTTAATTCTTTAAAAGAAGCAAACTGACTATCGAGGATCAAACCGCATTGAATATATATGGAAATCAAATTTAGATATGCGGCTCTCACCTCTAGCAGTCTCGCATACATTGAACTTGACTGGAAATGTCGGCTGCACAATTTCTATGCAGTCACGAACATAAACTGTTTGTAGCTTTCGCCACACATACATATATAGGCAATACAATTTTAAAAAAATTGTTTGCGCGGGTGGTGGTAACAATTCTTTAAATCAAGTTTGCGAGCTTGAAGTAAACACCAATCCCATTGTATTTAACCATTCGTCGAACAACATAACAAAACTACCGCCAGCCGCAACGCACTGACGCGTTTCGACCTTCCATGATCATCATCAGAGTACGACGGCAAACTGACTATCGAGGATCAAACCGCATTGAATATATATGGAAATCAAATATAGATATGCGGCTCTCACCTCTAGCAGTCTCGCATACATTGAACTTGACTGGAAATGTCGGCTGCACAATTTCTATGCAGTCACGAACATAAACTGTTTGTAGCTTTCGCCACATATACATATATAGGCAATACAATTTAACAATAATTGTTTGCGCGGGTGGTGGTAACAATTCTTTAAAACAACTTTGCGAGCTTGAAGTAAACATCAATCCCATTGCATTCAATCAGTCAAACAATATAGCAGAACTAATATATATGCAAGTATGTATTAGGTTTTGCGAACCTAGTAACAAATTAGTTCAGTTGTGACCAGAAGGATAAACCAAAGGCAGAATGAACGGAAAGTATAATCTCATGCACATTCGTTTCGTGCTTACTGGCGACTTATCAGTAGGAGCCGGTAAGACGCCCTTTAACCACTACATATTTGGTAGATGAATGTGGGATAATTGGGCGGTAAAATCTCCTAGACGAATGTGTAAACCTGTAATAGTGAAGCTAACATAATCTAAAGTCAGCGACAATGCGACTTCAATGCTAACTCACAATATATAATATATATACCGAGTCTGTAAAGGATACTAACACTATGGCTATTGTATTAGTAACTGATACCTTTTTTGAAATCGATGAGTACCGGATACTAACACTATGGTTTCGAGTCGGTACATGATACCAACCTGATGGATATAAATTTATGCTAAAGTTCACCCAAATTGGGAATTACAACAATTTCCGAACACCTGTTACTCCAGTTAAACCATACACTCTGGCCTTCATCGATATCAGTTATCACATTTCGCGGTAAGCATGACATCATTCAATTCCATATATATTACAGTTAAATACTGTTTGTTGCGAAGAACTAATATATATGCAAGTATGTATTAGGTTCATGCTGCCTTTGGTTTATCCTTCTGGTCACACCTGAACTAATTTGTTACTAGGCTCGCAAAACCTAATACATACTTGAATATAGCAGAAACACTGTCATTCACACGTACTGCACGTTTCGACCTTCTATGACCATCGTCAGAGCAGGATGGAACACTGACTAGCCAGGATCAAAATGCAATGGAAAATCAGACATGCGGCTCTCACATTACATATCACCCTTCAATTATATATGATATTATTAAATATTGTTTGTATCGGTGAACCAATAGATATACAATTGTATATTAGGAGTTGCTTGCCTAGAAACAAATAGGAACAGAAAAATGTACAAATTCCAACATAAATTAAAAGTAAAATCTCATTTATACCTACGTTTAATGGTTACTAGCTACACATTGATAGGAGTCGGGACTACACCCTAAATTTTCTATATATTTGGTCAAACAATGTGGGAAAAGTGGAGGGTAAAATCTCCTGTACGAATGTGTATTCAAGTAGCAACAATGTTAATTTCGTATAAATTATAAGAGATTTTATGATTCATTTGACCTATATATCTTAACCAAATATAAGGCGTAATAACGGATCCTACAAATGAGTCGCCAGTAAGAACGAAACTCATGTGCACATGAGATTATACATTTCGTTCATGCTGACTTTGGTGCATCATTTTGATCATATTTAGGTTAATTTGTTACTAGGTGCGCAATACCTAATAGACAAGAACTTGACATGTTCTCAATAAGGACAAACTGAGTCTATTTGCTGAATTTCCTTTGCGAAATTTTGTATTATTGATTTTATACTGATGATTAAATAAAAATTATGCCTTTAAATTTCGATATATATATATATATATATATATATATATATATATATATATATATATATATATACATATTTAATTGAATAGTAATTATATCTCATGCTATAATGAAAATTGTATTTATGTACTTAAAAATATGTTCTTTAATACATGGAAATTGCATGGCAGTCGTCTGAGGTAAGAGTTCTTATTAGCAACAAGCTTGTTAAAAATGTGGCTATGAGGTAAAATGTCGTAATTTTATGCCCTATTTCATTTGGCTTAGTAAGCCTAGAATATTATACTAAACATATGACTTCAGATAATAATTTAACTTTTTAAACTGTCAAGCGGAATCTTGCCGATGTAAATAGACACATTTTAAAAAGCAAGCTATTCAGGCTCTATTCACTGACGTCACGATTGTGTTTGAATTTCTTTTTATTAAATTAGGCATTTTAATTTTTTGCATTTAAAGTGTCAACTAATGTGACACCGATGAATAGCTCCACTGGGAGTGGGCGAGTCAATTTTCCAGAAAATAAACACAATCCACTGCTTGGCACGTCAAACTGCAGCAAATCTGATCGATATTCAGTGTCAAAATTCGTGAACAGCTATTTATATGGGAGTAGTGATCTGACGACTAGTGATCTATCAGGGCAGAACATGTCCGCCGCCCAAATTCAATCGTTGGACGCAATCAATTTTGTTTATAACTTAGCTCATTTACCTGTACCTGACAACGAGAATCAACCGGATACCGAAGACCAAGCATCAAATTCAAAGGAGTACAAAAATTTTGCGCTATCACATTTAAGAAGCCACGCCTGTGGGGAAAACAAAACTTCGCTGCGTCGAAAGCAGGAAAGCATGCATTCGAAGTCATTGTCAGAACAACAGCATCTAACTGAATTGAGAACACCGGCAAATTTGGGCAATAAACAGGACAACTGCACGGAATCAACGAGTGCTTCGTTGACAGAAAATATTAACTGCCATAACGAAGCCAAACCTTTAGAATTTACGTGTCCATCGTTGATAAAGAATGGACATTTTGAAATTAATGAAAAAAGGGAAATTGGACTTAATCGTGTGCCTTTGACCGAAGATGTAATCAAAAACGAGTTAATACGAGTTTCTGGTAGCTCATTATTGCCATTGAACACAAACAGTGATGCAAGAGATATAGCCAGTAACTTTTCGAAGCTGGATTCTAATGATGCTACGTTCCAGCTTTTCAATCTGGACATGTTTAAGATGACGCCTGCCCCTTTGAGGGACCTTGTGGTTGATTTATTCCGTAACATATTGAAAAACAACACGAAGTCTAAGTTTTGCAGTTCAGTTGACTTGGCACAGCCACAATCTGTTCAGAATCAGTTATCTTATGAAGCACTTTCTCGTCTGACAGAGAACTTTCCTATAAAAGAAGGTGCAAACCCACATAATGAGAAAGAGATGACTTCATTGAAAACGCTACAAAACTCGTGGTCCAGTAACGGACACTTGAAAAAGACAGGTTCTGAAAGTGATGATTTAGCACAAGCCTGCTGTCTGACTGATAAATCTATTGATGGACAACGGAATCCTCCTCCATCCCACCTACCAACAGATCGCTGGAAAGAAAATTGCAGAAATGGGCAACGAATGCAATATTCAGATGAGTGTCATTCAACAGGACGCTTTGATACCGATAACTTACAGTTAAAACGAGAATCAAGGTGTTTGTGGCCAGATGGACCACAGAGTGATGCAGTTGCTTATAACTTGCCTTTGACTGTTTACGACTCGTGCAGCCATTCATCGGTTGTGACAAACGTTTCAGGCGAAATTCCTTTCCAACCGCCATCAATTCCTAAACCCTCTGTAAATGCAATTGATTTTAGCTGTCCACGCGTACAAAAACAAACGACTAGTCTGCCTAATGCAATATATCCTGACATTTCCCAGAATAATGTGTTTCCATTCCAAATGAAACTCGAATCGAATGTACGACTACCAAATTCCAAGACTTCTAGATCATCTAAATTAACAGATCCGCTTTTTTCTGGTTTTATGTCTTCTATTTCAAACCATTTTAATTTAACTAATCAAACAAGACCAACAGATCTGGCACTACCAAATGAATGTCCTAACCTTCCGACGAAACATTTAAGAATGCCTCCATTAACACATGAAACATCGTCATCACCCGTCACGGTTTCTTCAAAAATAAAATATTCTCCTTCTATGTCAGACTCACTGTTTTCAAATGTATCAAACAGCAATCATGACGAAACGCTTACCCAACTACCCACATTCAATCCTTTATTTTTATCAGAATCAATACAATTTCCGACAATTGGTAATAATTCTAGCAGCTTCAAATCGTTTTCACCTCCTCTGTTTACGGACTTTCAAACATCTGCGGCCATGATCCAGAAAATGTTGAATCATAGATTACCAGTTCCTTCGGAAACATTATCTCCTCTAAATGCTTGGCAAACGTTGGCTTCCCATAGTCCTTTCAAACATCAATCAAGCATCGATAGTGGGCTAGAGCAGAAGCCATATCATGAAGAACAGTTACATGTGCCGCTATCTGCCCCGTTTGCATCGCATCTATCCAACGATAATCTACCATTTCCGTTGGCATTTCCCTTACCGCCATCATTCATTAACTCTAATTTCTCGTCTTTGCCAGATATGATTGGTGGATTTCATGAGAGTTTCGGGAAAAAGTTTACTTTGCCAAGAAAAGCTCCATCAGTACAAAGTCAACAAGTCGATTCTGGCTTCATGAAGGCATTTCTGGAGTTGAAGCAGACCCTACAAGCTAAACAACCGGGTTTTAATAATGACGCAACAGAAGGGCTGCCTATACAATCTGCGAACAACAGTTTTGATAATGATCAATTTCATCGGACCAAAATGGACAGCAATTTTAATAAGACTTGGCTCAATAGGAGGGAATTCAAGTTTGGAGAACAAAACGCTGGTAACCAATTTTTAAAATTTAAATCATTGGACAATAAAGAAAAGATTAGACGATTTCCCACTGTTATGCGAACACAAATAAATCTGCTTGATATAAATTCAACTAAGCCTCGTTTTTCTTCGAGTGAAAGTACTAGTTGCAGTGTATTACAATTGGGCTTGTTGGATTTCATAAACGCGGCTTATTTTGATCCATTTTTGAATGACCAGGAGAATATTCACAAATACAATTACAATTCTACCGGCAAACCTGGGGCGAATTTGTGCAGTTCTTTAAAAACCACAGAAAAATCCGCATTAAAGATTTGTTGGGCCCAACTAGTGTCATTAGAGCCAATAACACTGAGATCAAAATCTGAGTGCGGGTACACAGAATATGGCAATGCCCCAGAAATGGACAGAACTCGTATGAAATTGTATCGACTTACGTTTAGGCCCCAGCGCAGGGCATACTCTATTCCACTGGGTGCAGAGCCGTGTCCGAAGATGATTGACAAACTGTTGAATCCAAAATTTTCTAATAAATCATTCAAAGTAAGTTTATTTTAAGAGAAACAAAATTTAACTCTAACATTTATAATAAGTTTAATATTTAACAATAATTGACTGCGCGGGTGGTGGTAACAATTCTTTAAATCAAGTTTGCGAGCAATGGGATTGGTGTTTACTTCAAGCTCGCAAACTTGATTTAAAGAACTTTAATATTTATTAAGATTGTATTTATAATTGCAAAAATGAAAATTAGCAAAAGTGAAATAAACCAAATTTTCAAAATAAAACTGCTGAATTATTTATTTTGATTATTAACTATTTGAGCATCAAATAGAAAGCAGCAGAATCAAAAATAATTTAAAAGATTTTCATTAATCAGCGTAAAATCTTTTAAAATGACACCTTCGCCTATTTTAATCAAGATTTTGACCTTATCTTAAATTTTTAATATAGGATAAAGAAAGGGAAATGTCTCTTGGACAGTTCCAACTTAGAGGAATAATTTAGTAATTACTTTTACCACTCAGATATTAAAGTAAAAAAACATTGTATCTAGGCTTGAAATATTTCTTAACCAAAACCCAAATTTCAAAAAAAAATGAAATCGAAATATTTTAGCAGGATACAGCAATAAATAAACATAAGTTTTCAAAAGTTATTTTCAAAATTTTCTAAACCTTGCACAAGATATAATTGAGTGGATCCGTTTCTCCTTTCTGGAAAAACATAAGAATTGCCAGAAATGGGTGGCCTCAATTTAAAGCTTGAAGCATTAGATTTCGCGTCATGCATCTCATTCACTATGACACATAAGCTGAAAAATAAAAGTGATATTAATTGATATCAGTTGCAAGACTCTGGAGAAAATGCAAACCTAGTTAACATACCCACCGCGGATTTTCTGGCAACCAATTTTGGCAGCTTGGCTGGGTGTTTACAGCAACATATTTAGAAACAGTTCTGCCCAGGTTCGAGCACTGTCAGCAGTAAATTCAGGACAATAAGTGATTAGTTCCCAATAAGAACGAAACCGGTCTACTAGAAAATTGCCTTTTCTACATTATACAATGCTTAGTTTATACTGACAAATGTATGTACATAATTAAACGAACATTGGTTGCGCGGGTGGTGATAACAATTATTATAATCATTAATTACTTACATATGTCAGTATAAACTAGGAATTGTATAGTGTAGAAAAGGCAATTCATCCAGTAGACCGGTTTCGTCCTTATTGAGAACTTATCATGTACTGGCCAGGATTTGCCGCGGACAGGACTCGAACCTGGGCACGTATGCTTCGGAATCTGGTGCTCTAACCACTGAGCCATCCTGCCGCACACTACACTACACACAATTTTCAATTATATACTAACTAATGTAACTTGGTTAATCTATTTTTCCTTTAGGTGGAGCTCATATGGCATCCATTTTGACCCTATAAGGACGAAACCGATCTACTGGATCAATTGCCTTTTCTACACTATACAATTCTTAGTTTATACTGACATATGTAAGTAATTAAGGGGTCAAGGGTTTATATCAAGACCGCAACCTTGATTATAATAAATGTATGTACATATTGGATCAAGTTTTTGTATCAACATTCCAACCTTGATAAAAGTAAAAGTTATAAGAAAACAATACGAATGCATTAGACATTCTGATGAATTTAAAATTTCATATTATACAATCTATAGATTATACTGACAACAATTATATTCTAATACTGTTACTATTCAAAAAGTTATATATATATATATATATATATATATATATATATCAGAATAAACTAAGTTTTTTCCTGTGGGAGCCAAGGAATTCATCAAGTAGACTGGTTTCGTCTTTATTTGAAACTCGTCAAATACTGATCAAAATTTTCCACTGATAGGGTTGAACCGGGCACATATTTACCGTAGCCTGGGAATCCATAAACCGCAATACCCATATCACGGACCACCCGCAATATTCTGTGGTTAAATGTTCCTTCAGGTGGAGCCTATTGTGCATATTTTCTTACATAAAGTTCCAGGTTGCCACCCTAAACCTTTCAAAAAAGAACGAACAACATGTCACCTGGAGATGTGATGTTGAATTGAATATGTATCGCAGGATTACGGCCATTCATTTGTGTCAGAATATATTATGCATTGCCTAAAGTAACCAAGGAAATTCATCCTGTAGACCAGTCTCTTCCTTATTGGGAACTCATCAAGTACAGTTCATAATTGATCACTTACAAACCACTGTAGTAACTGACTTTGCTGCCTTAACCTAATGTGAGTTTTCACCTATATACACATATTATCTTGCCATATATATATATATATATATATATATATATATATACATATATATATAAAAAACATTCATACGAACAACGGGAAATCAGGTACGATCTTACCTTCGTTAGAAGTTACTTGAAATGAGGTACCGAAACATTGCCAGTCAACCAAGATTTGGTCGTACCTCATTTCCATTGGTTAGGACGATGGATTTGGAGGCCTTCGGAGTGAGGGGACGAATCAGCACCCAGCCACCACGAAGACGAACTCAATGTGTACTTGACATGGGGATAAATTGGACATTTGCGGAACTAATAGTGCAAATCTACCACACACGAGATAAAACAGTGGGTACTATAAATGAGATGATCTCAATACGTAATTTCTATATGAAAAAAGTTCAACTGTGCAAGATTGTGTTCTTCACATTCAAAAAAGCGCAATCGTTTCTTCTCAATAGGCAGTTTTTCCTGGAAATACTGGAAATACATATATTTTACAGTATAAACAAATTACCACAAGGACAGTCGACAACTAAAAGAATGAAGAAATTATGAATCTGGATTAATCGAAATTTCTTATATGCGCTTTGACTAATGCAGTACTGGTTCCAATTGGTTTCTTTATCCAATATATTCCGGCTGCCGTTATCACTTACTATGGCATATTGTTATGACGAGTGTTGCTGATTTATTGGTCTATCCCTCTCCCCCTCCCCCACCCGAAAATGTGTGGGCAACCTCAGTTACGTCATTTTAAAAGGAGTGTATAATACAAATAATCTAACGCATGAAAATGGTAAATTCTTATTCAGGCACTCGAGTCTCACGTATTTTGATGAACATAACAGTAACCGAGATACACATACACAAGTGACACGCAACTACCTAGGGAAGGGTCAGTCTGATGTATAAATGATATGGTCATAGGAAATTTCTCGCTTGATTCATTAGTTTGCTATGCCGATAACGGCAACCTAAAAATATTGGATAATGCAAGCAACTGGCATCAGTACTGAGTTAGTCTAACCGCAGATCAGGTAAAAATCGATAAATTATTATTATAATCAAGGTTGCGATCCTGATATAAGCACCTGACCCATTAATTACGTACATATGTCAGTATAAACTAAGAATTGTATAGTGTAGAAAAGGCAGTTCATCCAGTAGACCGGTTTCGTCCTTATTGAGAACTCATCATGTACTGGCCAGAATTTGCCGCGGACAGGACTCGAACCAGGGCACGTCTGCTTCGGAATCTGGTGCTCTAACCACTGAGCCATCCTGCCGCACACTACACTGCACACAATTATCAGTTATATACTAACTAATGTAACTTGGTTAGTCTATTTTTCTTTTAGATAAAGCCTTGTCCGCGTCAAATTCTAGGCAGAATATGATGAGTTCCCAATAAGGACGAAACTAGTCTACTGGATGAATTGCCTTTTCTACACTATACAATTCTTAGTTTATACTGACATATGTACGTAATTAATGGGTCAGGTGCTTATATCAGGATCACAACCTTAAGTAAAACAATAGTTATCCCCGACCGCGCAATCACTGTTCGCTTAATTATATAAATGTTCATTTCAATACCACATTCCCATGTATTGTGATGTCTGTTTAGTAATGACAGATTGAGGATTGTTAGTTGATACTTTGGGTCTAAATGGATTCCACATGAGCTCCACCTAAAGGGAAAATAGACTAACCAAGCTACATTAGTTAGTATATAACTGAAAATTGTGTGTAGTGCAGTGTGTTGAAAGGCGGTTCAGTGGTTAGAGCATCAGTTTCCGAAGCAGACGTGCCCAGATTCGAGCCCTGTCCGCGGCAAATTCTGGCCAGTACATGGTGATTCCCCAATAAGAACAAAACCGTTCTGCTGGATGAATTGTTTTTTCTACACTATGCAATTCTTAGTTTATACTGACATATGTTAGTAATTAATGGGTCAGGTGCTTATATCAGGATCGCAACCTTGATTTTAATAATTGTTATCACCGCCCGCGCAACCACTAGAGGTTTAACAATCGATAAATATTCGATAAGTAACTCAAGTTTCCCCATTAAGTCATAATTATGCTTAGGATAGTGACATCGCATCAGCGAATAAAACCAAATCTGTGCGAAGAAAGAGACGAAAACTTTTTACAAATATTGCTATGATACAATAATTTAAGTAATCGAAATTTAAGCATAACATTTTAATCTCATTTGCATATTAATTTTTACAAAATTTAAGTTAACATTTAATGTTTTGAAAAATTGTGGTGATTTTGCAAGTTGAAAAATAATTTTATGAAGTGATCAAAAGGCATTTGAAATTATTGAACACAAAATAGGAAAACAATGTGAAATAAACATCTGACCCATTAATTATCTCCATATGTCAGTATAAACTAAGAATTGTATAGTGTAGAAAAGGCAATTCATCCAGTAGACCGGTTTCGTCCTTATTGGGAACTCATCAAGTACTGGCCAGAATTTGCCGCGGACAGGATACGAACCTGGGCACGTCTGCTTCGGAATCTGGTGCTCTAGCCACTGAGCTATCCTGCCGCACACTACACTAGACACAATTTTTAGTTATTTAATAACTAATTTAACTCGGTTAGTCTTTTACGTCTAGGTAGAGCTGTTATGACATCCATTTAGACCCAAAGTTCCAACTAACCATGCCCAATCTGTCATTACTCAACAGACACCACATTACATGGGGAAGTGGTATTGAAATGAACATTTATATAATTAAACGAACATTGGTTGCGCGGGCGATGATAACAATTACTATAATCAAGGTTGCGATCTTGATATAAACACCTGACCCATTAATTACTTACATATGTCAGTATAAACTAAGAATTGTATAGTGTAGAAAGGCAATTCATCCAGTAGACCGGTTTCGTCCTTATTGGGAACTCATCAAGTACTGGCCAGAATTTGCCGCGGACAGGACTCCAACCTGGGCACGTCTGCTTCGGAATCTGGTGCTCTAACCACTGAGCTATCCTGCCGCACACTACACTGCACACAATTTTCAGTAATATACTACGGCAGGATGGCTCAGTGGTTAGAGCACCAGATTCCGAACTAGACGTGCCCAGGAGCGAGTCCTGTCCGCGGCAAATTCTGGCCAGTACATGATGAGTTCCCAATAAGGACCACAACCGGTCTACTGGATGAATTGCCTTTTCTACGCTATACACTTCTTAGTGTATGCTGACATATGTTAATACTTAATGGGTAAGTTGTCTATATCAAGTTTACAACCTTGATTATGATAAATGTTATCACCGCCAGCGCAACAAATGTTCGATTAACTAGATAGATTGCTTTTATACATTAAATAATGCTTGTTTAATATTGGAAAATTAACATGTAATGGGATTGAACTTTTTATCAAGATCACAAAATTAATGTAAATAATTGTTATTACCATGCAATACCCTTCTCCAACTAGCGTGTTGTCTGTATTATCACGCACAATTGCGGGTGGCTAATTATAAATTAAGGTCTAAGGTGATGCCGTATGGGCTCCACCTAACAAAAATTCATTAGTGAGTATAGAAGTGAAAATTGTGTGTAGTGTGTGGTTGGTCAGCTAAGTGTTTAAAGTTCCTAAGTGGACATTACCAGGTTCTCGCCCTTTCCGCCACAATTTCTGGACAATACTTGAAGAACTACCAATTAGGAAGAAACCGGTCTACTGGTTGAATTGCCTTTTCTACATTATATAATACTAAGATTATACTGCCAAATTTATTTACATAGTGGCACAGATGTTTATATCAAGACCGCAACCTTGATTCAAATTAATGAGGCCTAACTTGTTTTAACGAAATCGACATATTAAAAACAAATTAAGGATAGGTAACTCGTACTGTACTCCAGTGATGCGGTAACGCAAAATTCAATATAGAGATTCTGACAGATTTTAACAAGAACATGGTAAGCGGGAAAATGCCAAACAATAGTTCTATTTCACATACCATTCTCTTTACATTTTAACGACAATTTTTACAATAACAGCATAAGTCCAACTATATTCGTTCTTATGTTTTCAAAGAAAGAAGTAGATTGTGCTAATAAAAGTTTATCTAAAACTTTTCCATCATCTTGACAGTCACTAAATTTTGACAATAATAGAGCACTAATTAAAACTTATTATTTTAAATGAAGACTAAATTATCACCGTTTTATGCAGAAACAATTGTTTAAGCTGACCTCAAATTAAGCCGTGGGTATATTGAAATTAAAATTTTTGCTTCAAATTTGCATAGTGATGTCACCGAATATTCATATCTAAAGGGTCTTCAATTGCTCATTGTTTTTCGTGATAAACATGCCCATATACATTAGCAGATATACTGACTATTATGTCTGTGTGTATATACGCATTCATATTTGAATGTTTGCTTGTATATTTATGCATATGCTTTAAAGTGAAGCACGCAAATCCGAATTTTACAAGAAACATGATAAATTGTACCATTTTTCGGACCTGCTTGTTTAAAAGCGCATGGTAGAGAAGCATATGTATAATTTAAACATATGTTAAACCTAGTTATAGCAGAGAAACAAATTGAGGCATAATTAGCCTCGTTGAAATCGTAATGAGTATAACTATTTAAGTAGCAATGATACTTTGTTAATCTTGCTGCTAAATAAAGTTGAACCGAATATAAGTTTGCTATGTAATTTGAATTAGTTTACACAATATGACATACAACCCAATAAAATTTTATTGTTGCTATAAGTGTTTTGTCAACTAAGTGTGTGATGTGTTTGGCATTGAAAAAGGCCTCCGTAATTGGAGGCCGAAATATATGCAAAAATCATGATGACAGTGGATTCAAATATTTCGGTACGCAATCCGAAAATCAGGTAAAGTGTTTTGTATTTTATGCGAAATATATTTGTTATTGGATAAATTAACAACAAAACCATATAAAGAATTTACTCGTTCTTTAAATTAATTTGCAACATTGCGATAAGCACAAATCACGTTTAAATTATCCAGTCGCAAATAATTTCAAAACTAACAACAGTCACTGATTCGGTGGCGTTTTTTGCTTCCATGGTCATCTTGAGAATATAATGGAAAATTGTCTAACGAGGCCCAAACCGCAAAGGATCTATCAGGTTTGCAAAATCAGATTGGCAGCTTTCGTATACAATGGGTTCGTTGATTGAAGAAATATTCGTAGAGGATTGAAACCTATTAGTGTTTTAGTTTTACCAAGAAATTATTTGAAACGACATCATTGACAGTCATTCTGATGGTCTAGTAGAACACAATTCTCAGTAGTTGGATGCGTTTCTATTTTGAGCTTTACTGACAGTCACGATTGCTACTGACGAGTTAGCCAGTAACGATTAAGCCAGGATCTTGTAGATGGATTAGCTTTCGACATATGCTACTTTGATATGCCAGGCCTGTGAAAAACTATGATTCGCTCAGTTTTCTTGTCAAGCCAATTGCTTGACATGCAACATTTACGTGACCAATGGCATTCATTAATCTATTATAAACTATAATAAGGGAAAACGTCATTCCTTTTTTGTAATTTAGACTTCATTGTAATAATTCATATTTTGTTGAATTGTTATAATGTGCTGTTTGATAACTTATTTTGCGACACTGTCCTCATACATTTTGACCAAAATTGGTAGATTCACATCTTTGCAAAATGGTAATAACTTCGATGTTCTTCCCAAACATATTTAGCTTTACAGTTACATACTGTTTGTTGCGAAGAACTAATATATATGCAAGTATGTATTAGGTTTTGCGAACCTAGTAACAAATTAGTTCAGTTGTGACCAGAAGGATAAACCAAAGGCAGCATGAACGGAAAGTATAATCTCATGCACATTCGTTTCGTGCTTACTGGCGACTCATCAGTAGGAGCCGGTATTACGCCCTTTAACCACTATATATTTGGTAGAAGAATGTGGAATAATAGGACGGTACAATCTCCTAGACGAATGTGTAAACCTGTAATAGTGAAGCTAACATAATCTAAAGTCAACGACAATACGACTTCAATGCTAACTCACACTATATAATATATATACCGAGTCTGTAAAGGATACTAACACTATGGCCATTGTGTTAGTAACTGATACCTTTATTGAAATCAATGAGTACCGGATACTAACACTATGGTTTCCGAGTCGGTACATGATACCAACCTGCTGGACATAAATTTATGCTAAAGTTCACCCAAATTGAAAATTACAACAATTTCCGATCACCTGTTACTCCAGTTAAACCATACACTCTGGCCTTCATCGATATCAGTTATCACATTTCGCGGTAAGTTTTAGGTTGAATTCTAAAATCATTATTTTCCTAACTCTTTGTCGTTTATTTAAAGATAAAATTAGTATAATATTTTCTTTTAATCGCTTGGAATCCGTAACTTCAGTTACAAAATCGTTAGTACAACGTTTGTTACCACTCATAGATTCCCGACGGCTGACCAACAATATTAGTTCGGCTTTACTAAAAAAATTTATACTTTTAATTATGAAAAAATCATGTATAGAAACATAAATTTACAATTCAACATGGCTTTCTAACAGCCGAACCAAAATTTATAAATGATACTAAAATAATGATGTTAAAATAAACATAATTTTAATTTAATATCCATATCCATCAGGAAAACGTAAACAGATTACATTTAATCTCACACATCCTAAATACAATGCTGTATAACTGAGCAATAATCTTGGCCTGAAATGTGGCAGCACCGTTCGAAACGGTATAAAGCAAATACAATTTTAAATTTTCTCTTTCAGTGTGGGTTATTATGTTTAGCTCCAAATGGATTACAAATGGATTTCGGAATTTTCTTTTTCAAAAGCATGAAATAGTGTATCGGAAACATTTTAGATTATCAAAATTTCATACGGAATTATTATCTATCCCAATCAGTTTCGAAATTCCATACCTACTTTTATTTCATAATATAATTAATGCATCGTGAGTTTCTGAGATAACAATTTGCCTATTTTATAATATTTATAAGGTGAAAACCTATCAATATCTCTCAGAACTGCATTATTAAAACAGTAAATGTCTTACGTTTAATTTATATTCTATGAATATAATATAACTTGTTTTCTAACTATGAATGGTAATTCAATCTCATACATTACAAAAATTAATTAAACGAACATTGGTTGCGCGGGCGGTGATAATAATTATGTAAACAAAGGCTGTGATCTTGATATAAATCTCTGTCTAATTATATGTATACATTTCTAGGTCTAAACTAAGCATTGCATAATACAGAGGAGGTCAATCATCCAGTAGATCGGTTTCGTTCTTATTCAGATCCTCTGACTTACTTTCCTTAATTGACTTTTACATTGTACAATGCTAAATTTATGCTGAAAAATGTATTTATATAATGGAGTCTGATTATTATATAGGGATCGCAGATTTATTCGTACAGTTTCCAATAGTGCTCGTTAATTTCACTTTCATTTCAAGGATCTGTAAAGTTAACTAAACATATAGTTATTGGTAGAATCCAAGATTTTCCTTGGATCTTTAATGAGATATATCTATAAGAGTTCATGTTGCAGATATAGCTCTGCAACATTTATATTCTAATAGTTCCAATTAAAAAACACTTTGCCCTTTAAAACGTAGCTTTTTATGCTGCATGTTTAAACAACCCATGCAAATAGGAAATTTCTCGTCATATTACACATTGACTGAACAGTCTGGTCCCCTTTTTATAGTAAGTTTAGAAATTCGATGAGGAATTACACCTGATAGCTTGTAAACATTCTGCAAATAAGCGTAAGATATAATATGCTCTTCGAACTAATATTTTACCAGGTATTCAATACATAATTCAAGGTATAATATATATATAAATTCTCCGCAGCAAGCAATTGATAACCTATGTCAACTAGTCTTAATAATAATCAACTTGTATTCTTCAATTGTAGAGAATCTGTCACTATCGCTTGTTATCGTCAGTGGCCGTAAAAACTCTTGCCGATAAGAATGAAAGTAAATTAGAGCACCATATGTGGATTTTATTGGATTAGGCTATCATCGATTTTGAGCTCTAAAATGTTGTTCGTGTGGATGGTGGTCATCACAGATTCTACTCAGTTACATTTATAATATGTATCAGTTTTTCTTAACTATCATGAGGTTTCGAATTAATAACGGCCATGAACGCATGAAACTCGTCAGTATGTGTAAATAGCGATAGTATTGCTATGTTGTATGGCAGGTTAGATTGGGCTCGGCGTTAAGTTCGTACCAGACAGGTAAAGACAGCTATACATTTCACGCGTATTTAGATGTTTCTACCAGCATGGTGGCAATTCTTTATCGCACGAACCTCGCAAAGACGCTTACTTGACATGGATTTCAACAACATATTGTATTTCTTTTACATTGGATTTTGTTTCAGTCTACTAAGTACAAGTAAGTTCTGCCTTTGAAGAGACAGCCCACATTTTTTCGAGATAAATTGAGCAGAAGAAAAATTTATTTTCCTTTATTAAACTATTTTTTACATCTATGTCACGCAATTAACTAGTTGTTGGACGTATTGGCGGCAAAATTACTGTCTCAATAATAAAAATAATGAAATCATGCTGACTGTTGACTCTTCAAACTGGAGGCCGTTTTTCATCTAACTATGTATCGGCACCATTTATATTTCAAATGCACTTTGATTTAACGTTTTGCTTTTAAATTTTCTTCGCACTAGTAAATTCTTACATCATCTCGTAGGTAGATATAATTTCATTTTCTGCAAAAACATACGTAAAGCCACTTACAAATACCTATTTATCAACACATTATTATTTAAGTTTGTGTGTGTGTGTGTGTGTATGAAGAATGTTTGTGTGCTTTTGCATCCAAAAGTAATTTGAGTAGGTAAAAAATACCCTCCTCAGCATCTTCCTTAACAATGCTACCATTTAATGCTTGCTGATAGACTTTATGACTCCTCCTGACCCACAATGGACATGTTATTAATCTCCCTTTCCAATCGTACATTAAAATGCTCGCTGGAAATGTTTTACCTCTTTCTACATCTATTTCTCATTCGCTATTCTAATTTTTACTTTATTTATATCATTCTACCTCTCTCTCTCTCTCCTTCACTCTATCTCTTCTTCAATTGTATCACTTGTTTCTGGTCTTCTTTTCTGGCATTATTCCGCTAGTTAGAGTCACATAGTCTTGTATTGCCTTATTCAGATTACCAAATGTTAACGACAATTTAATTTACCTTACGAAATTCGGTTATCTATCAAGTACTTACACATGCATTCCTAGCCTACTCAAAGAGGAAAATTAGTGGAGAGCGAATTAGTATAGCAAGTTTTTGCGTTCCACTTTGACGAGAGTGTACAAATCGAGTACAGAAAGGCTACAGCAGATGTAAATATTGTTTAAACGAATTGATGTAAGCTCTGTAATGCTAATGAGAAAAGGTACATTGGGGGCAATGTCTAAATTGTTTGCCCAATTATTTTATGCTTGTATCAATTATGTTTTACCAAGTTTCATCTGACTTCAATTATATATATATATATATATATATATATATATATATATATCGCATAAATAAATATATACATATATTGCATATATATACATAAATGAAGAACGGCAGTAACGAATTTAGAATAGTTGTCGATTTGTAAGCAAGAATTATTTAGTTAGAATTTACGAAAGCAATAAAAATGAACAACCGTTAAATTATCGATTGATTGGTGCTAATTACTTTTGTGAAAGGTAAATATATATATATATATATATATATATATATATACAGGACTGTATAGATAAATTTATAAAATTTAGTATGTCTGCCTACATTTACGGCTTGTTAAGGCAATCTGTTATGAAATAACTTTGAATCCTTCAGGCAAGTTCGGAAAACTCCAGAAGTAAATGCTTAAGTTTGATTTAATCATTCTGCGAGGATAACAGTTAAATAAGTGGTTTTACAACGACCGAATTTATAAATATATATATATATATATATATATATATATATATATATATAAATATATATATATATATATACGAGTATGCGTAATAGTTAATGTCGTATTCGTTAGTGCCCACGAACAAACGAGAAAGTTCAAAATGGCAAAAACAATTGAAGTTATGCGTTATATTTTCATGTTAGAATGTCAATTTGAGCACCGTCAGATTTTGTTTCTGTTTTAGAATAACAAGCATAATTGTCACCAGGAATAGTTGCCTATGAAAAAATTTAAGCTAAGCACACAATCATTTTTACTTAATTTCATAAGGTTATTACAAAATTTGCACTTCGTCAAAATGATTCATATCTGTTTGTAGTTACGCGTTTTTTAATAGTGCTAGGACATTAGAACGTTTACTAAATGACGAAGATCAGGTAACTAAATTAAACTATAAAAAGGCTAATTTATTCTTTTTTGTGTACCAATGGGCGGATTATAAGTAAGCTATCAGCTTATTCTTTAAAATCGTGTCGCATTATTCAAACCTTTAGACAGTTTCAATAAAAATTTTGAATAATTTTATTCTCAAAGTTGGTTTTATGCCTGTTTCGCCGGACAAAAGAATCTGCTGTAGATTTGTGCCGCCGCAAGTTAGGCCAGCCAGCACCGCCAACACAGTAAGAACGCACGCAGTTTACATGATAACCCAAACCAGAATTGATTGAACACATACATGTTTATTTACTCTTTTGAAATCAAAGTAGCATTTGAGTTTTGATCGCATTTTATGAGGCTAACCATTTGTTAATAATATCAACATTAATTTATGCAAACAAAAACGATTATACAATTAAACAACAATTGATTGCGCGGGTGGTGGTAACAATTCTTTATATCTAGTTTGTGAGCTTGAAGTAAACACCAATCCCATTGTATTTAACCAGTCGACGAAGAACATAACAAAATTACCGCCAGTCGCAACGCACTGACGCGTTTCGACCTTCCATGATCATCATCAGAGTACGACGGCAAACTGACTAGCGAGGATCAAACCGCATTGCATATATATGGAAAGCAAAATTAGATATGCGACTCTCACCTCTAGTAGTCTTGCATACATTGTACGTGACTGGAAATGTAAAACCAAAACAACTGTTCTAGATAAAAGTAGTAATGTACGAAAATGCGCAGCATTTATAATCGAACATAATTAAAATCAATAAACCGGAAAAAATATTCTACACATACAAGAATAAAATAACTAAATTTTAGTTGTGCTACAAACAAGACTGGCAAACTGAAAATAGTGTTCTGTAAATATAGGAATATAATTACTTTGAGGTTAGCAATGCTTTATCACCCGTCGCCAAAATTGACGTCATTTTCGTTAAAATTAATTCTACCACGTGGACAGAGTTTTAATCTGATGTCTTCATTAAGCTCCGATGGAGTTTCTGTCATGCGAGTTTGGTATTTAGACTTCGAAATAATCGCTGACTCTAGACATGATGGCTCTTTTACATGATCTTTGTAATTCACGCACTCCTGTATGAGGGGATTCAAACGAGTCATTGATGTTGAGTGAATGAATTTGTCGATAGATGCAGTTTGTTAAGTGGCAGAAGTAATACGCATCGACCATACTTCCTTTGTACACTTTTTGGCATTTGAATATCTTCTTTCGGCAGGTTGACTTAGGATCAGCGCGGAAATTCACAAGGAATGCTATTTAAGTATGTTTGCATGCCTATTCTGGCAGCGTACTTCCCCGTGCTGTGACTTTAACACCATGTGTCAGGAGTTGGCACTAATGAACTTCTAGCTTACGGTGAGAGACAACCAGAGTTCCTGTATCTAAATATGCTAATTTGTGTGCACGGATAATATCTTGATCCATAGTAGCTCGGAATACATTTTTAATGCACACTGAAGTCATCCGTTCTGATTTGTTGCACTAAATTCACAATTTAGGTCATTTCGTTAAATACCTTTTCCTGGAAGGCTATGACTTTTGCTGTAATGTCGTTAAAAGTATTTACTACGTTGACCGCTAGTACAGGAGATTTTCCATTGACTGGGTTGTACATGTCCCAGCATTGTTCGATGTGTTCGGCCAGCTCATCGACCGTCAATCTCTCTTTTTGCGCATAAAAATGTAAAATTATGTAGCAAGGAAAGGACAGGAGGTAGAGCAGACTAAATGTGGCATTATCACAGGCAACATTTCCATACATTTATCGAAGGTAATGTAGGTACTGATTTGGACGACGTTTCTCTATTGGGAAGTCTTGATGTAACTTTCGCGCTCGCTCTTCCCAGCTAACATCCTAAATAGACCACAGGATGTCAATTATTTTCTTTTTGCCGTTTCACCAGTCAGGAACTTGTCCATGTAATTCACTTTTGACTTTATTATCTAGTCTGGCATAGGCAATAGTAAATTTATCTCTTTGATACTGCACTAAATGCTGATAAAACGACATATTTAACTCCTCAACCCAATTATTCAAATTCCCATTTTCGACCGTTGGTATAAAATATTTACTGAGGTTTACTTGCGCCTGAATATGGCCTCTACAGCACTGAGAACGAACTCAAGTAATGACTGGCATTTAATTGGTAGAAACCTGCTCCGCTTGTTCTTTGTAACATGAGTAAATATTAATAGCGTAATCGTTCTTGCTTCCTGTTGCAATTAACCACGAATCTTTTGCTAATTTTCAGAGTTCACTGTACGACATATCACTTATCTCTTTCCTCGTATCGGGTATGATAAATTTATTCATGATGTAACTGTTTTACGCCATAAATTTTGAAGCGGTCACTATTCAAACGAAATCACTGACAACTCCTGGCCGGGGGGAGCCAATTTGTGTCGAATACAATATTTTTTTAATCTAACATTACGAATATCAATAAACTGAAAATTGTATTCTGTACATAAAAGAATAAAATGATCAAACAATGGTCCTGCTACAAACTAGCCTGGAAAACTGAAAACAGTATTCTGTGCATATAAGAATAAAATTACTCTTAGCAGCTACGTTGCATATATTAATTAATATTAATATTAATTATTAATTGATTAATTAATATTAATTAATTAATTAATAATAATAATTAATATTAATAATTAATAATTAATTAATTAATTAATAATAATTAATTAATATTAATAAAAGTTAATACATTTACATGAATAAACAAGCGCTAAAATTTTTAGCTATGCAACTACCATTCCGTTATATATTGTTTGTTCGGGAGAGCTAATATATTTATGCAATTGCGCATTAGGTGTTGCGCATCCAGTAAAAACTTAGCTCAAATAGGAACAGGAGAATAAATCAAAATCAGCATGAATTAGAGGTACAATCTCGTGCAAGCATGTGATTCGTGCCTACTGGCGACCTATCAATAGAAGGTAGTAATACGCCATATTCTAACTATATAATAGGTGAAGATATGTGCGACAATTGGACGGTAAAATCACATACCATTCGTTTCATCATCTACTCGATAAGGAAGATTTAAAATATTATGACTGTGACTGTAAAGAATAGGATTGGTGTTTATTTCAATCTTGTAAACTTGATTTCAAGAATGGTTATCATCGCCCGCGCAGGCAATGCTTGTTTAATTGCAAAACTTATTTACATGTCCCGAAAGCTCCAGAAAATTTTTGCTCGTGACTGCTTAGAAATTGATCAGGCAACAGATCCAGTTAAGTACGTTGTATTCGAATATATTATTTTTCATATTTTTTATATGAATTTTGATTTGATCCACATTCGATAGATAGCCTTCTTGCTTTAAAAAGGTCATTGCAAGATTGAAACGCGTTAGACCGTGCGACTGACAATGATTTTGAAACAAGTATGCATTAGGTGTTGCGAATCTCATGCACATTCGTTTCGTGCTTACTGGCGACTCATCAGTAGGAGCCGGTATTACGCCCTTTACCCACTTCATATTTGGTTGAGGAATATGGGAAAATCGAACAGTACATTCTCCTAGACGAATGTGTAAAGCTGCAGTAGTGATGCTAACATCATATAAAGTCTCAACAATGTGACTTCGACCCTAAATAACTCTTTATAATATATATACCAAGTCTGTAAAGGATATCAACACTATGGCTATTGTTTCAATTCCCGATACCAACACTATAGTACCGAAAGGTACATGGTACTAATATGATGGATATCAATGTATGCTATAGTACACCAAAGACAGCATGAACGGAAAGTATAATCTCATGCACATTCGTTTCGTGCTTACTGGCGACTCATCAGTAGGAGCCCGTTTACACATTCGTCTAGGAGATTGTACCGTCTTATTATTCCACATTCTTCTACCAAATATATAGTGGTTAAAGGGCGTAATACCGGCTCCTACTGATGAGTCGCCAGTAAGCACGAAACGAATGTGCATGAGATTATACTTTCCGGTCATGCTGCTTTTGGTTTATCCTTCTGGTCACAACTGAACTAATTTGTTACTTTTTTCGCAACACCTAATGCATACTTAAATATTATGCATGTCTTCGATTCCTTCAAGAGACCAGTTAATTGGATTGAGCGCAAATGCTTTTATCCAGCATACAATTTTTTTATTTATAGCTAAGAATAAGTGCTGTTATTACTTTAATAAAAATTGCGAACTTGTTATAAGCACGTGACCCATTATGTCAATGCATTTGTTGATATAAACGAAGCATTGTATAGTGTAGAAAAGGTGATCCATTCAGTAGACCGGTTTCGTCCTTATTAGGAACTCATCACGTGCTGTCCAGAATTTTCCGCGGCCGAGGCTCGTACCGGGGCACGTCTGCGTAGCAATCTATTGATCTTATCGCTGAGCTATCCTGCCGCATCCGCCTTCGTAGCCAATGTAAATTTAATAATACAAAGTGAAATGTATCAATAATCGTTTGACGCTTGAAAATATGACTACATTAGGTTAAACGGGATTTTTTAAGGATAGTGCCGCATGTTTCTAGAAAATTAAAATAAATAAATATATACATTATACACTTCCTGTGTGCAAAATCAAAAAGAAATTTTATCAGACATAAGAAATATTTCTTTCGCATGGTCTTCTCAAATATATACTAATGAACATAACTTTATATATAAATTGAAAAGCCAAACAAGATGGAAATATGTGAACACAGAGAGAGTGTGGAAAATAGAAACCATTCAAATTGCGTGCGTCACATCCAGTTCAAGCTCAATGCTTGTACGTGCTTCTTCTGCTTACATAAATCCGGCTGCAATTTGTTTATCCATAAGGCTTCGTATGTGGCTAGCTCCCTTTTGTTTTTGCATTTAGTAATTACTTTGAATGCTACGTCTGGAGAACATACGTGCGTTGTTTCGATGATGTGTTGCGCAATAGCAGACGTGTATTCACCATTTGATTTAAAACAGGCGTTCAAGTTGCAATGTTCTCTCATTCGAGTAATTAACCGTCTGGTCGATCGGCCTACGTAAGTTGATCGACAACTTGCGTATGTATATTGGTAAATAATATTTGATATTTAGATGTCTAATAATATGTTTTTTTTATTGTTTGCGTGATCATATGTGTTTGTGAGCTATAGGTTTTATATTGGCTATTAAGCCTAGTTTAATGACAGCTAGCTGCTGGTATTACACAAAAGCCATTTAAACAGCTATTTGCCTTTACCTTCATGCTTCCTGTGTGTCTTGTTTAGTCGTGGCATATTTCCGTTGTTTCTAATATAATCCGCTGTCTGTTAATTGGCTTGTCTCTGCAAAAAAACGCAACAAAGCATTAATTACATATTCTATTTATCTACCAATCAATTAGTTAGTTATTGAAACGTAATACGTCTGTCGTCTCAATGGTTTTAAATAACGTCTCATCACGATATTCGCAGGTTTTAATTAGGTAAAGGAACAACTACAGTATTTTATTTTTCACCTCTCACATGTGTGAAGGTCGTCGGAATGGAGTAAATGTCAACCTTTGATTTTACCTAACAGGAGCACATAAAATATTCGCATATATGAGCAGAACTGTCGTCTTTTGCACAAGATAAAATTATTTTAATTTAATTTGTTATATATGCTTATTTTTATACGCTTATGCTAATAAATGATACATATTTTTTTTTCAAATTAATTATTGTAACATTGCCCGTCGGATATAGAAAAATTATAAATACATCTAAATGTTTTTCATTTTAACAAACCTTGATTTCACAATTAGTAATAAAATTTCTATTAATCATGTATGCGAGCTTGAGAAAACCACCGATCCTATTATAACTAACAGTTTACAAATAAGAAAACTTCAATCACGCAAACTTAATAACAATTATCTAAAATTCCTCAGTCATCATCAGAGAACGATGTCGAACTTACTAATAGGGATTAAATGCCGAAGCATATGTAACGTATAAAAAATCAAATATGAGTCCCAAGTTCTTATGTGTCACGCATAACTTATACTTGCATAACGCCTATATAGTCCTAAATATAATCCATTTGGTAAATTTCGCACACGTATAAAAGTTATACAATTAAATAAACTTTCATTGCGCAGACGGTGGTAAATATTTTATTTCATATTTAAATAAAATATGAGTAATAGTTTTTTTTGTTC
>JAQBSW010006702.1:25000-45000 GCA_029291075.1 Eudiplozoon nipponicum | reverse complement strand
AACCATCAACAATAATAGTTTAAGCATTATTATTATTATTATTATTATTATTATTATTATTATTATTATTATTATTATTATTATTATTATTATTATTATTATTATTATTATTATTATTATTATTATTATTATTATTTATATTATTATTATTATTATTATTATTATTATTATTATTATTTAGTATTATTACTATTATTATTATTATTATTATTATTAATATTATTATTGTCCTTCTTTTTATTAATATTGTTATTATAAATATTATTATTGTTTCTATTATTTATACTAATACTATTACCATTCTCATACTTGTTATTTAAGCCCACATATTTTTCCATTTTCATTTAAATCGTTAATTTAAAAAAATAAATCTATACAACTCCAATGTAATGCAATTATGCGATACCCCAGAAGAAACAATATAACCGGAATTAAATTATTCAAAACAATCATTTGCAACAAAATCGCTGACTGAAAGTTTATTATAGAATTGAAGCCCTATGCTGTTATTCATTTTATACTTGGACATTTTTTTCTTATAAGACGTTATATATTTTTATCAGATATGCGAAATATTTTAAATAAATGCACATATAAATTATATACCCGTTTACTGGTTTATAAATTGTTTTTTACTCTAATGTTTTTATTGTATGATAAATGTGAGGTGAATCTTAATGAACCGCTTAGAATAAAACCTGAATTTGGGTGGCGGCCACAATAAATTTAACTTTTCCTAGAATTTGAATTATGAGCTAAAACGTGACAAAATGTGTACTAAAGCATTTTTTTACTAGACCTACGTAATAGTAAAGTGCATTTCATGAATGCGCTAAAATTCGACGGTAAAACCGTGCTCGATTTTACCGCAATAACGTTGTCATATTTTTCGTAATCATTCCCTTCGGAAGAACAAGTAGTTATGAAGATTACCCATTCTTTCTAGTTCAACGATTCGATTAATTAAAATGCGGTTATGCTACTTAGCTATGTTAATTCTTTAAAGAAATTTTTCTATTGCCTTCTAATGTAAAATGAAACTCATTATGTAAAAGTTTTTTTTTCATAACGACTAAAATAAATTAACAACTGTTTAGCCATATGGAAATTTTGCTCAAAATCACCCAACTAACTGCAGACACAAAGACACATCTACACCAAATGAACTCAAATTTGTCTAAGGCATACTCTCGATTTACTATAACCAAAGTTGCGCTCTTGATATAAACAACTGACCAATTAAGTAAATATATTTGTCAGTTCAATATAGTGCAACATCGGGTCATGCACAACTTGAATTCCTGCTTAATTACGGCGAATAACACAAAAGTAAGAGAAGTTTGATTTTACTGAGCTTATTTAATGCAGGTGAGCGCGTTAGATTTCTAAGACCTGCAGGCAACAGTAGTACGATATCTGCCGGCTGCAATGGGGTAGCTAGACAGCGTTTTCAGCCTGTCTTAGGCATCGACTTGGTAGTGCAAGAAAATAGCACTGACTGCCGGGTAGGAGAGATAGGCAGAATAAATCACATAACCGTTATGTGAAAGTTATGTCTGTTCAATTGAACTTGGCGCAAATAGATGTATATATTTTATGCTTTTATTTTTAGCTAATTAATTAATTACATCACTAAATGGCGTAGGTGGATTACCGCTTTAGAAACGTTTGATTAAGCTGCATATGAACGTTTTTACCAGCATGCCAAAAATATCTGTCCTTTAATGTGAACTGTCGTTTTCATTTGATGAATTTAACAATTGAATTTTGACCGTGTTAACAGATATTGCCGTCGCTGAATCTACATCGTTTATGGACAATTATTTTCAGAATGAGTTTTACAATCAGGTTGCATAAGTCAACTACATTTTGCATTATTATCTCGTAATGCTATATTTAATTCAACGGTATAAGTGGTTGTGCATGGTTGCGCAGTGCAATCATCATAATTAGAATATATACGAATTCCGTTTTTCTCAGTACCACAATAATCCAATTAATCCTCATTTCCAATTATGCGCTGAGTCTGGCTTGGTGCTAGCCTGGTGCTGATTCATCCCATCACCACGAAGGCTTCCAAACCAACCGTACTAACCACTAGAATTGAAATTCGATCTATCCTGGGCTGTTTTTTGTTTCGGTTCTTCGTTTCCGTTTGCATCTTCAGAAATCTGATAACATACACTACAATAGTCAATAGACCACACATGGAGTGATGGAAAATCAGAGTCTTTTCAACATTAGGACACGCGGTAAAGTGGAAATAGATTATATTTGTTGGCTTTTATAATTATCAAATATACTGGAAATCGTCAAGGTGATGAAACTAGGAGAAATAAACTTAAAATAAAAGTATATGAAATTAAGTGTAGGGCCGTTTTATTTAAATCAAGTAATTGAACTAGTTGAGTATAATTGTCTTTTGATACTATCAGTGTTGTTTCATTTAGAAACTACCAAGATATTTGCATAATCGCACGCAAAATACCTATTTTTACTCAAATATTAGTTTGCCGATTAACGCCGGGACAGGAAAAATCGTTGTGCTTAAATTAAAATGCGCGTAAGAAAAGAGAAGAACAATTTTAATTTATAATTAAATACTATTACTTGAATTCTAATGTGACTTTCTGTAATGTAAGATTGTGCATTATCATGAACGGAAGGTACAATGTCATGTTATAATTGGACGAGGAAAATGGGACAATTGGACGCTACAATCTCCTATACGAATGTATATATCAGCATTAGTGAGGGCAATTTCATATAAAGTCTTCGATAATGTGATTTCATAATCAAACAAGCACATATATTTGGCGTAATACCAGCTTTGACTGATGAGTCGTCAGTAAGATCGAACCGAATGTGCACATGATTTTAAACCCTCCGTTCATTGTGAGTTTGGCCTATCCTTTTTGTCACATTTGAAATAATTTGTTTTAAGGTGCGCAACACCTAATATACAATTGCTTGTATAATAGTTCTCCGCAACAAACAATATTTCAGTAATTTAATTAAGCGCAAATAGCCATTAACACGCGTATTCAGTAAGCGAACATACCTTCGTCAGGTGAATTTTATTTTCCTAGTCAGAACATTTGCACAATTAGCTAACTGTTTTCCACGCTAAATTAAAACTTTTGTTTATAACTTTCATGAACCTGAGATAAACACCGATTCGATTTTATCTTGCATCTCGTACAGAACAACGTTAGTTTTGCTTTTACGTGCGATTGGTCGTGTACAAAACGATTGCTGCTTATCTCAAGCTTGCCAACTTGCTTTAAATAATTATTATCACAAACCGCAGCTATATTTCAGTCGTTATCGCTTCGATACGTGCGGCATCCATGGTTTCTATCACCTCCACAACATGCATTTTCATCATGAATATCATTCGGAGACTAAGATACATAGAGTAGGTATTGTGCAAATAGTGGGTTAAATTTTATGACAATAACTTTACTGCTATCACTCATGGATAAAATATGGGCAATTCAAAAGTATATGTTAGAACATGTGATTATTATAAAAAGTGATACAATTTGCGATATTACCTATCAGGCAATAATGTACTTCCATTTTTAAAAAAAAATATAAAAAATAACGCTCGGCAACTATTTGTACTACTATTTGAACAATATACAAGCGAAAATGAGCGACAGAATAAAATACAATGAAATTGCGGATTAACGGATAAATGAAGTTAGGCTTGTCATCTAACATGCTAGATTATAGGGAAAACGCGGGAAATCTGACTACCTGGTTTTTATGATGTAATTGTTAAAGAAGCATCTACTAATACTTAAAAGAAACACCACATCATAACCACTAGAAATGAACTTGTTAAAATAGAATAGAGCGCTTTCCGCACACAATTTAATAATTATCTAGATTTTGCAACAAAGACACATTTAAAAATGAAACATTCATATTAAACATTCGGCTGGATCAATTGATCACGAAAAATATTTACAAAAACGTGCGCATTTAATATTAAAAAGGAATAAATTAAAAATGCGAATCTGCGTATATACACAGAAGTTTTACATTACATGAATTTTATAGATAGCGCCTTATTTAATTTGTTAATTATTATTTCCAGCAATTTATACTAAAAATGACTAAGGCGAGTAACTTTCGTAAAAATCTACCAATGTAATCATATTGTTACAAAAGACTGCGTCATCCTACGTTTTTCAACCAACTGTTACTCGAAGTACACCTAACTGCAATCATCAAGACATAATTTATAAGCTGCTGATATTTAAAAAAGACATTCCCTACAATAATTGTCAGCTCAAATGATCAGAAATCTAATAATACAAAATTCAGAATTAAAATTGTGTGACGATTATTATTTACTTATCTCCTCATGTATAAAACTAATAAACTAGGTTAACTTATAAGAAAGCTATAACCATATAAATAATGACTGATATGTCTTGCTTTGATTTGAATTATTTAATATTGACACACAATGTCAAAACAAATTTAACGCAGCAAAGTACACCCAATTTTAGGCTTATGTCTTGAATAAGTAAGAACACATTCGAAATTTAATTTTTGACACTTATTTATATTTTAAGCACAAGATTGCAACGATCTTGATCAAAGACAGCTCTCTTAAACAGGTCATTTGCCTATATAGTAGAAATTTAATTAAAAGTAATTTGAAATTGACACGTAAGGCTTCAGTGTAATAGATTCTCCTCATGTTTGACTGACAGACAATTCAAAAGGCAGTGATAAATAATGGAATATTAAATGGCGATTTAGTTAATTAAGAAAGACCGACAAAAATCGCCTAAATTTCGATTTATATCAAAGAAATACACAGAAAAATGCAGAAAAATTATTTAAAGAATATTTGCGAGCTTGAAGTAAACACTGATCGAACAACATAGCAAAACTACCGCCAGTTGCACGCAATGATGCGTTTTGTTATTCCATGATCATCATCAGAGAATGACGGCAAACTGACTAACGAAGATCAAACCGCAATGTATATATATATGGAAAGCAATAATAGGTATGTTGCTCCCATCTCAAGTAATCTCGCGTACATTGTACTTGACCGGAAATGTCGACTGCACAATTTTTTTTCGAAGTCACGAGCATTAATATTTTGCCGCTTTTGTCACAAGAATATATAGGTAATCCATTTAAACAATCATTGATTGCGCGAATAGTGATAATATTTATGTAAATCAAGTTTGCGAACTTCATTTAAACACCAATCCCATGGGTGACATCTGTACTTCAGCATTTCACAAAATTATGTATAAATGTATAAACTGTGCAACACACGAAAAATATCTTGTTACACTTAGTCGATATAGTGAAGTCAGCACGACAGGAGCTTTGTCGATGTCGCCCTGCCTTAATGTTGACTCGGCACCGATTATGTTGTGTGGAGGTCTTGGTTACATCATATCTGTAGTTTATATATAGGTATCCCCATTTGAACTAGAAACTTCACTTCATAAATCATTCGTACTTTTACAAAATTGATTTAAATTATTGGCTTTGTAATTTTGTTTATTATTATTAACATTATTATTATTATAATCATTATCATTATTATTATTTTATTTTTTAAAATTATTATTATTATTATTATTATTATTATTATTATTATTATTATTATTATTATAAATATTATTCTCTTTTCCGCATGGTTCTGCGGCATTGAAGAATTGCGGAGTAAACCGCAGTTTGTACATTTATACATAGTTCTGTGAAACGCTGAAATACAGCTGTCACTCTTTGGACTCAGATGATTATCATGGGAGGTCAAAGCGCATCAATGCTTTCCGATTGGCGGTTGTTTCGTTATGTTGTTCGACGACTGGTTAAATACAATGGGATTGGTGTTTACATCAAGCTCGGAAACTTGATTTAAATAATTATTACCAGCCGCGCAATCAATGATTGCTTAAATAGATTACCTATATACACATGTGACGAAAACTGTAAAATATTAATGTTTGTGACTGCGTATAAATTTTGCAGCCAACATTTCCAGTAAGGTACAATGTACGCGACACTAATTGAGGTAAGGACCGCATATCTAATTTTGCTTTCCATATGAATGCATTGCGTTTTGATCCTCGTTAGTCAGTTTGTCGTAGTACTCTGATGATAATCATTGAAGGATAAAACGCGTCAGTGCGTGCGATTGGCGGTAGTTTTGTTATGTTGTTCGACGACTGGTTAATACAACTGGATTAATGTTTACTTCAAGCACACACACTTGCTTTAAATAATTATTTTCACCACCCGAGCAATCAGTAATTGTTTAAACGTAGAAAAATTATGTTTTGTCAATAACTGACTTAATAACGAAATTAATAATGCCAAAACGTTTGAATGAATTTTAACAAGTTAACGAATTATTTTTACTCAACCAGTAGTATATTATAAGTTATTTCACATTTTGACTTAAGATGTGTTATGTTTTGATTATAAATTCGACAAGATTCAATAGTTTATGTCAGAAATTTAAGTCTACTTTATTTGCGCATTTGGATTTCTCTCATTTGTTCTATTTTGTTTCTTTCGTCGTTAAGGGCTCTTAAATTAATTCTTAGTTTTTTTATTTATACATCCTAATCTGGTACAGCAGATATACCAATGATAATTATGAAAAAGTTCACTAGGGTAATTCTGATGCTAATCTCGTTTACCCTTCTAATAATCAGCAAAAAAGGAATGGAATTAAACTTTAATCAAAAAGCAATTTCATAATAAATTAAAAAATATTGTGTTATTTAAATTGGTTTTGTAAAACACCGCTAAATGAGAATAATTTTATTTTTCAAGACCGCAATTCCAGTTCGAAAATGATTACGTATTTTAGCTGTTTTTCTATGAAACAATTTTCTGACGAAGTCATGTTTTAACTACGAAATTTATATCTTGATTTAAATTACTTATGAGGAAAAAGGACTGAAGTCCAAATTATACACAATATATCGTCACCGAAAAGCAAATATCCAACAATATAAATGATTAAACTTTGATGCAAAGAGATGCACAAGCTTATAAATGAGAGAATGGCTCATGTTTTATCTGTAAATAGAGAAAAATAGAATGACTGGTTATCAATATCTGATAAGTTAATCTGGAAATGATCTACGCGATGATTGGAATGCAATCTTAACTTCCAACAGAGACATGAAGTGTTGATGATTCTACTAACAAGATAGGTTATTAAACGATTGATATAAGGATTAGTAGTTAGATTTTTAAATGTAAATTTTATGTATCTTTTGATGAAAATGGCGAAAACATACGTATTAGCATAACGTCAATTCTTCTGATATATATATATATATATATATATATATATATATATATATATACATATAAAGTATAATTTTATATTATTTTATGTTTGTTTACAAGACATATACTATGAAAAAAGTCATTAAGAAAACTGATCAGTTTTGGTCATTTAGTAAGCACCATTTAAAAAAACATGCAGCCAAATTAAGAAAAGGAAAAGCAGAACAGCAAGCTGTCTTAATTTGAAATGATTTGAAGCACATTCATAATATGATAAAGCCCTTTCCAAAAATTCAGTTGTTCGAGGACCATATATGATTACGTATATTTTGGTATTAGAAAAAAACCATTGGATTAGGTATCAAAGGCAATATAATCAGTAGATCAGCATCGTTTGTAAAGAGAACGCTTTAAGTACTGTCGAGAGGTTTCTGCGGTCTGGTTTAGAACTGGATCACATTTGCTACAGAGTCTGAAACTATATACATAGTTCCGCATAAATATCCAAGTTAAAATCATATAGCAACATAAGATTCTTGTCAGACCTTCTGGAATGGGAACTTTCTTGACGCCATTTGATATCTGAAACTCTAACAAGCCTCCCGTGATTATACAAGGTACACCATTGCATATAGTAAAAATATATTGATTAAAACCTTAAAGAGAGAATAAATAAATAAATATAATAAATATAATATATATATATATATATATATATATATATATATATATATATATATATTCATAGTACCATTTCCATGTGCAAAAACAAAAAAAAATTTATCAAATACAAGAAACGCTTCTTTCTGATTTTATTCACAAGTATCTTCAAATTAACATCCTCTAATACATCAATTGAAATGCAAAACAAGATAGAAATTTGTAAACATGGAGAGTGTGAAAAAGGAAACCAATAAATTACGTGCGACACCTCCATTTGAAGCTCAAAGCCTAAGCATGCTTCTTCTGCTAGCATAAATCCGGCTGCAATTTTATTATACATAAGGCTTCGTACGTGGTCGCTCCCTTATGTTTTTGCATTTAGTAATTATTTTAAATGCTAGGTCTAGTGAACATACATTTGATATTTCAACGATGTGTTGCGCAATTGCATATGTGTATTCACCCTTCGATTTAAATTTTATCAGATATAAGTAAATTTTCTTTGTCATGGTCTTCTCAAATATCTACTTATGAACATATCTTTATATATAAATTGGAAAGCAAAACAAGATAGAAATATGTGAACAAAGAGAGTGTGAAAAATAGAAACCAATCAAATTGCGTGCGTCACATCCAGTTCAAACTCAATGCTTGTACGTGCTTCTGGACGTAAAATTTTCTTATATCTGATAAAAAAATTTTTGTTTTTGCACACAGGAAGGGTACAATGAATTTTATTAAAGCTCGCATTTCAAAAGAATATATATATATATATATAAATAAATAAATAAATAAATAAATATATATATATATATATATAAATTCATTATGAATAACTAATATAATAACTAGCAAAAATTCCGATTGGATGGATTTTGATTTAAGAAATAGAAAATTTTGATCTTGAGCAAAATTGAAATAGAAAATTAAGTATTCAGGGATTCTCTAATAAATATGTTACATCTTGCTAAAGTTTTTAAAACAATTTGAAATTTTAGAAATATTTTAATTTAAAGAATAACGAGTAGTATTTCTATGATGTTCGACGACTGGTTAAATACAATGTCATAGGTATTTACTTGAAGCTCGCAAACTTGTTTTAAATATTTGTTACTACCACCCGCGCAATCATTTATTGTTTAATTGTATTACCTATATATGCACGTGGCAATATCTGAAAACAGTTTATGCTCATGACTGCATGGAAATTGTGCAGCCGACATTTCCATTCATGTACCGTGCATGCGAGACTATTAGGTGTGAGAGCTGCGTATCTAATTTGACTTTTAATATAAATGCATTGCTCTTTGATCCTTATAGACAGTTTGCTGTCGTACTTTGGAGATGATCATGGAAGGTCGAAAGGCCTCAGTACGTGTTTTTCTTTACCTGATCTGCATTTTAACTAACACAGGTAGTTTTCCCGTAGTTTTCTTTCTTCAACAAAATATTTCTGCTGCCTTAATTGACAGCCTTCTTCAGTTGGTACATTTTCACTAGTTTAAAAAATCAAACAAATGATTCACAATAAGTGTATAAAACGCATGTTATTCAGCCACTCCAGTCCCACTAAGTTAGTTGAACATAAAAGTTACGGCAATGCACCCAAACACACACACACACGTGGCACGCAATAATCTAGTGAAAGATCAGTTTGAAGTATAAATGATAGGGACAGAGGAAATATCACGCTTGCTTCATTAGTTGGCTTTTTTAAACTATCGAGAATGGACTACTGCCGATTAAGGCAGCCAAAATATTTTGTTGAAGAAAGAAAACTACTGGAAAACTACTTGTGTTAGTCAAAACGCAGATCAGATAATTTCGATTAATCACGTTTCGCAAAAAATATTTTACTTTTAGTGCGTTCTTTCTTGTTTTGTTTTGCTTTTAGTACGTGTTGAATTTGGAGGAAATTAGCGCCGAACAGGATGAAACTGGCTCAACTCTGTGACAATTGTGCTGCTTCAAGTTGTTGCCAAGCTGGTTGTCATTTTTTGCTTTGTGGGAAATTTCAATGTCACTCGGTATTTTGTCTTTCTGATAAGGCTATTACCAAATTAGTTGCCAATATTGCATTGCGCGACATCAGTACACTTGGGATTTTACGTGCTGGCTGAATGCATCTGTTGACTTCCATTCTTTTGGCCAGTCAAAGAATATATCGAGCAAATGGAATTATCGTAAGGTCAACACGAGTTACTGAATTTATTGCTGAATTCGCATTGTGAACTTTAATCTACTCGAGAATTGTGCCTAAACCTGACATACAATAAATCATTTATTTGTTGAAAAGCTAAAAAACGATAAACATATTTAAAATAAATTTCTTATGTATTATGCAAATGGCCAACGTAAAAATTGCGTTAGTTTACTGAAAAATTTGTCGGATTTCTTAATTAATAAAAATGTATTTACCAGCTGGTAATTCATAGCCCCGGATGTTTGAATCTGGCTGCTAATTATTCAAAATTGGCCTCAATAAATGTGCGAGTAGGTGTATGCAAAAATGCGACCTTTACAGAATTCCTTTAACCGCTCAATTTAAGCAAATTATGGAAATGAATTTAGAATAAAAATCATAAAAATCTATCTACTTTTTTATTCAATCATAAAATAATAGTAAAACAAGCACGCTGCATCAGAATATAACTGTTTTCTTAATCGCAACATATTAAGGAGAACACAAGCTAACATTCAAATCGGTAAAACAATTTAGTATGGCAGATTCGAGTATTAATAAAACAACGTTGTTCTTCCGCAAATAATTCTCTCTCTCCATATCTCTTTCTCTCTCTCTCTATATATATATATAATTTTATATATATATATATATATATATATATTTATACATATATAGCTCTTTCTATGTACCAAGACAAAAAGTTATATAATTAGATACAAGATCCGTTTATTTCGTATTAACTTCTCAAGTATGTAAAAATGAAATAAAATAAATTAGTTACACGCATAATAGGCACTCTACATAAGCAATTTGCATGGTGATTCACTCAATTTCAACTGCAGGTGAGGCACGCAATTAATTGGTAATGCTATTATTCTGCTCTCTATCTCGAGATTTACGTTTTCTGTTTTGATATTCATCTCTTCAATAATATATATATATATATATATATATATATATATATATATATATATATATATCAATCTTTAGATACTTCCGAAGAAATTTTGAACGAAAGGATTGTTTTAGTTGAGCAAATGTTTTAGCAACATGAATTTTATTAAAGCCCAAATTCCAAAAGAAAGAAAAAATATAATTAAATAAATAAATGTATACTGAAATATATTAAGAGATCCAAATTAAATAACATATTTTAAATTCATTGTAGATAATGGTCTGTTTATTTCAAGAGCACTTCACTACATATTGTACCAGTTTAGTTATGTGCATTATGCGCATTAAATTTATCGAGTGAGGGAGAGTAAGTGTGATTTCTGGTACTACTTATATTTCGTTACCGTAGTAGTATGATTTTTGTGGTTAATTGCGTGTTGATTTGTGAGCGCGTATGAATGTTTAAATCAAAATTGCGATCAGGAAATAGACACTAATTATATATATATATATATATATATATATATATATTTATATGTTAGTTTGAACTAAGAATTTTATATATAAAAAATAAAATTCATCTTGTAGATCTGTTTCGATCGTATTTGTAACCCTTCAAGTAATAAGCAAGATTTGCAGCGGACAGGGCTCGAATTTGGGTACGTCAAATTCATAGTGTGTGACTCTGTGCATTTGGGTGGCTCAGTGGTTCGAGTCACGGACACCGAAGTAGGTGTGCCCAGGTTCGTGTCCTGTCCGCTGAAAATTCTGAAAACTACGTTAATAGTTGGCAACAAGCAGGAAACCGGTCTAGTGAATGAAATGTTTCTTGAAGGAACTTCTATATTGCGAACCTGGATTAATTGAAATTACCTGATCTGCGTTTTGACTAACGCAGCTTTCATTGTTCCAATAATTTTCTTTTTGTAAAATATGTCGATCTACATTACCGTAGGTCTTTATCAGTTGCATTTCACGAAAAAAATGAAGCAAGCGCTTGCGTAATTTTTTTCGTGAAATGCAACTGATGAAGACCTACGGTAATGTAGATCGAAATATTTTACAAAAAGAAAATTAGTGAATGAAATTATTTGAAAATGCATAATACGTTTTCGGACTTATCATTGTGCAGAATTTGGAAATTCTTTAAATTGTCTGTGTATCCCTTTCAAATATGTACACCAAAAATGCTGATGTTCCTGAGGTTGCCAAGAATTTTGAAATCGATTTCTGTTTTAAAAGTTGTTGAATACTGTATATAAATTGTCTTTCGTACGTCCAATATATATTCTACTCTGCATATATGAATATCTATAGACAATGAATGATTTGGCGAGAATTTTAATTTAGCCCCCGCAACCAACCTCATGATTATCTGTGTGCTGAATGTGGGTTAAACTTCTGCCGTAGAGAAATTTGTCGTAGTGTTCCGATTCACTCGTCTTGCAATTATTGTTTTTGGTAGGTCGCATCTAAGTTGTAAGTTTAGGAGAAAGTCATCATTGGTATCGTCAGTGGTACGCATCGGAAGTGGTCTGATGCAGACATCTATAAATCGCTCCGGGAACTCGTTTATAAGTAAACATTTTGCTCAGGTAGCCAAGTTCTTTCTCGATACTGTATTGAGAGCAGGTGATCCTGCCTCAGTTTTCTAGGTTGTCAATTATGTTTCAATTGTGTGATTTGGTCACCATGCTATTGTACTGGATTTAGTGTTTGGTGATAGTAAATTTTCTATATTAAAAGTGTCAAATCACAATTATTTGTTGACTTAGTTGTATATACCATATGGGTAATGTGTATTTTTATTGCTCTAATTCAAGAACAACCTTGAAGTCTGGATCGGAACACAAAAAAACAAATTTAATATTTCAAATTGTGAGTTAGGTGTTATGAACTTAGTGACAAATTATTTCATATAGAACCAGAAGTATTGGAGAAAGCCTGGAAGAACGGAAGATATAGTCTCTTATGTACATTCGTTTCGTGCTTACTGGCGACTCATAACTTGAAGCCGGTTTCTTAAAACTTATACTCACTATATATTTGGGCGGGGAACGAAGGATAATTGGACGATAGATTTTTGTATACGATTTTGTAAACCTACGGTATTGGGGGATTAACTTCATGTAAATTCTTCGACAATGCGAATTCAAAGCCAACTCACTTTATATACTATATATATATATATATATATATATATATATATATATATATATATACTGAGCCTTTAAACAGTACCAACACTATGGTAGCTGAGTCGGAACCTGGTATGAACACTATGGTTGCCAAGTCGGAATATGGTACCACCACAAGGGATCGGGTTGGTAACCAACTGAAAAGGCATCTTTGAAAACGGAATAATTGTAATTGTTTACAATGACCGAAATCCCACACCATATTAACGCTGAAGTCTTCACTTCCTGCACTATCACCTGCCGTTGTATTCTTTCACGCAAAAGCGGACAAATTGAACGTTCAATCTATCTATGCAATAATAGCTTGATCTCAAACATCACTTTTTAATTTAATAAATAAACGCATGGACACAAAAACATGCACTCACAAATAAAATGTCAAATAACCACCAGCCATTGTTCCGTTGCTCAAAGCCAAAAACACCAATAATGAATATCAGACTATAAAAGCCAGAATGGAAATGAATGAATGAATGTTTTATGCATTTGATTTTCATGGAAACGAACCGTCCATTATCAAGAAATTGCATACTGTTATATTAAATGCGTTTTATTTTTCGAAATGATGCTGAAGAACAATAAGAGTTATGAAGAAGATATAGGCGTGTGGGTTTAAAGGAAATATTTTACTCGACGGAATATTTCACAATTTACCTTTTCCTCTTGTTGCGATACGAGGAATAGGTAACTGTTCTGTCGTGCAAAATGTTACTTTTAAAGCTTATTTCACAATTACCTGATAACTGTTATCCACAAAATCTGTTATATTTACATCAATGATATTGTAATATTTGCAAAAAACCATTGACGAGCAAACGACAACCCTTACGGACATCAAAGATAAGGAAATTAAAACATTTTGCCATAAGATTACTTTCTTTTTCTGTACCTATTTTTGACAATCTTCTTAGCATCTTTATTAGAAAAAACATTTGGATGGCAAGATTACAGCGATATGTTCGAGTATGATGGTTGTAAAACTTAAACACTGCATAAGATAGAAATTTAAATTTATTTCCTAGACCCTGTGCATTAGAAAAATTGGGGAATCGTATCGGCTTAGACTTAAAGGAATTCGCGATTAGTCCCGTATTAATGGGACTCATTAGCCATCCCACCACTGGAAATTTTAGCATTTAACAAATTGTTTTTGTGGATTTTACCGGTTTTTTGATTAGATAGATTTTCACATGAAGCAGATTCGCCATAAAGTTCAATCATGCCATGACCAATCTTCCGTACACAGAAATACACGACGCCCCCCTGGGAAAGAGTATAGTATAAAAATTCAATGGCAGGATTTATTGCATACCGGGTTTCGACCTAAACTTAGCATAACATAAGAAAGAAATTAAAAATGGTCTTCTGAGCCGATTCTGTTATTACTGACAATAATTGATAATCACGAGAATCGTCGCGGCCTGATTTGTGAATCCAGAAGCATTTGGTTTGGAATAGTGCCATTCATCGTACACAACACGTATAGCGAACATTGCCCGGCATTCAATTTTTTATACCTAATTGAGAATTTACTTAGAGGTTAATCCATGTTTATATTCGTTGATATCACTTTCGGGTTAATATAGATACAACACGATCTAAAGAAATAATGTTGCATTAAAGTAAAATTACAAAATGACATTTTATCTATGTTACCGGTTTAATTTTAAAAAAAACATAGGAGATAAAGTGCAATTCATCTTCTACACCCGCTTTAAACAAATTGACATTGTTATGTAGTTGTCCAAATATCCACGGGTAGTGGCTCAACTCGGGAGCTCTTGTTTGATAGGCCCAACTAATCCCTTGCGTATTTGACATTTCGGATTACGTGCAAATTTTATTTGAATGGAAACTGTTTTGTCTAGAAGATCTTACCTTTTGGTGGATCATCTTTGGGACGGCTTTCCACTTGATATTCTTAATTTTAATAACAGATTTGTAAATGTACATTTCACGGATCCGCGAAAGGTGGAAAAGAAGTACAGCCATAATTTGCAAAGAAGCAGATTGGCGATTTAGGAATGCATGGTAACATTTGAAGCTAAATAACCTTCGTACTCATAACCATCATGATGAGGTAAGTCCCTTAACTTAATGTAATACGCATACAGAATAATCCTAATTGTTTTTTTTAACTTATCGCATATGCATTCCATTAATATAAATAAATTTACTGTAATCAAGTTTGCGAACTTGATATAAACACCTGACTCATTAAGTTCATGCATTTGTCAGTATAAACTAAGTATTGTATAGTTTAGAAATAGCAATTCATCCAGTAGACCGGTTTTGTCATTAATGAGGAACTCATCACGTACTGGGCAGAATTTGCTGCACAGAGGGCTATGCAAACCTTTGAATATGAATTGTATACTTTCATCTATAGAAAATAATGGTGTACGTGTTAAATTAAAATTAGTATAAATTTAATATTATATTTTAGATATATTTCCACAGCTATAATAATTATTTGTGTGAAATTGAAATCATTATATTAATGGTGTGGCTAGTGCATATTTTATGCCATTTGCACTAGATATTGCATACCTAGTGACTGGTTAGTTCAAAAAGTACTATAAACTTAAAACAATTTCAGCAGAAAAATGGTATAATTACCTGAAAAAATGCATTTAGTGGTAATTGGCTACTTATGAGTAATAGTCGTCACTACGCCAAAACAAATTATATATTTAAAAAAATCACTGATTTCGCCACCTTGAAGTAAACACCAATCCAATTTTGTATTTAGCCTAGCCTTGTTATGTCTTTATGACGAATGGTTAAATACAAAACTAAAATTTATTTTTTCAAGAAATTTGGACAATTTAGTCACTTCATTCTCCGAATCATCTGTATTTTCAAGCAGTACTAAATTCAATGTAATAAAAAGTATTCAGCAATGTGACAACACAGTCAACTTACAACATATAATATGAATCGAATTGTATATTGCAGAACGGATACGCTTTAATAAAATTAGGAATACACACCACCCTGAACAACTGCTATTGCAACAAACCACTATATTCTGGCCTCGATCAATATTGGTTGCAAGATTTCTTACTAATCATGATATCAACCAATGAAAAATATTATTAGCTATATATTACTTTCTACGGAAAACTAAAATATTTGCAATAATATATCAGGTATTCCGACCATAAAACAAGTTTGTCTAACCTGGACCAGACGGATATGGCGCCAAATTCATAATGCGCAAAAGGTAAAATCTCATGTTTAAATGTGTTTTTTTTGCTGACTGGATACTCATTAATAAGGATCAAGCACGATGCTTAAAATTATTATTGTATATTTTGTCATTTAGAAGGTGCAATATTCTGTACGTATGTGCATTCCTTGCTCATCTTGACTTTTGCGTAGTGTTCTGGTTTTATTTGGCGTAACTAGTTACTTAGTACGTAATACGTAATGCACAATGGCATATATATTAGTCTCGACTGTAACCTCGTGAATGTAGGTGAAACCATGCGTATGTAACGGTGAACAAAATCACATGTAAATATAGCCAGGTTAGTAGATGGGATCTTGCACGTCATACAGTAGAGATAGCAGACACAATTAATGTGGATGGTTGCAGGCGCATATCAAATTTTGGTCGTAGTCGATCGACAAGATTGATTAGATTATCCATCGAAATTAAATCTAGAAATGACATAATGAATGAAAGAGACGTGGAAAATCACAAGGTTTGGTCTGGTATACAGCATTAAACAATAGAATGAAGCGAAGGTTACACGAATCAACATCAGAAGCTCGCTCAAGTAAAAGAATAAGAATACCGGTGAGTAATTCAATATCTCCTAATATATATTAGGATTATCTAATAATTGAATCCTTGATTACTTGTCGCCTTATTTTATCTATTAACTTATGCTCTTTTGACTATATAGCGCCCTTTTACAAGCATTTACGTTTGCTTGAGGAAAAAGAAAATTTTTCTTTGCTCTACTGCTATTATCTTTGTTTAGCAGGCAATTTTCAAATTTTTTATGAACACTATTTTTATTTTAATTTTAACTTTCTATCTAACCGAAACACTTTATCCTTATCCAATTTAATTTTACTTACTCAAAATTATTTACTGTGAAAATTTAGCGCCCGGGTATTCACGGGTTCTTGCCTTTCCTTACCGGGATGCCATTCGTAACAAATTTATTTAGGAAAGAAAGTGTAAAATAGGTATTACTTATGCAAATAGGAATTGAAATTTATAACTATAATTTCACTTGAATGAGTGATACACGTTCCGCTATTTATATGTAACAGACTATTTCTCAGTCTTAAACAAACTCCCACACGTATACAAACACTTATCTAATGAATTGTCAGATGTTGTTAAATCGCTGTAATTTCACTGAAATGGGTGTACACGTGCAGTTACCGATTACTTCTCAATCCAAAACAAACGAGAACACATACTCACAAGCATGCCGTAAGCTTATCTAGTGGGTCATCATTATTTATTACTAAATCACAATAATTTCATTTTGATGAGTATACACATGCAAACACATTAAGAAGCAAATTCACCTAGTGAATATACAGTTATACTTAAGGGATCTAACATTAAATATAAATAGAATAGTTTAAACTAAATTTAACACATGAGATATTGATTATCAAATTGTTTGGTTAATGTGATTTTCGTTGTAAATAGCTTCGAAACAGGAAGTCGAAATATTCAGAATCATAAGGAGAAACAGTGGATGCAAACAACTTGTTGCGCCCAAAAATGACAAGGTAATTTATCTATTTACTGACATGCAACATGTTTCTATCAAAGCTTATATATATATATATATTAATCCTCAGAAACAAAGGATTTGTAATCGTACTTTAAATAAAAGCTTTCCACAATTATTTCAAATAGTCAGCATTAACGTTTCATTTGAGACTTCAGAAAAGCGAAGTAAAAGTGGTCAATAACGTGTGAGCACCCTCTTATTTGTCTAGCAATTTAAAATTTTTCAGTGTAACAGCATTACTATGAATTAAGTATAAAAGCCAACATCAATGGGACTAAAAACTATGAATAAAAAAGGAAACTCTCTATGAAATTAAATCTGTTCAAAAAATAAATTTTCATGGATCACGATAATTTTGTTCCGAGCATGAGATATCAGGAATACAATCACTGTTTACACTTAAGTGGTTGCTCATCTTAATGGGTAGTAGCCTACTTTGTTAACAGACATAAAACGTGAATAAATTGAGACAGAAAATTAATATTTTACATTTCTATGTTTGCAGACAGATATTGAGCATAGATAATTTAGATAATGCATAAAGATAAAAAAATTTGACTGGAATTTTCAAAAAGTTGAAAACCTACTTATGTGGATATAATTTTGTTAAAGTGAACAAAATCAATAAAAATGCATTTAAAAAGCCAAACTTGATCGTTTGCTCTTATCACGTTTTAGATATCTATAGTGTTTCTATATAAAATGTAATAAAAAAATTATCCTTATTAGCGAATTTTGGACGAAAACAAGTATGTAGGTCACTGACGAGCTAACAAATTGTTTTAAAAAAGATAAAATTATGATGGATTGCAAAAAATGTTCGTGCATCAACAGAAAACTTTACATGCATACATGCATTCTCACGTATGTAGGCATACGAGACATGCAATAAAGCTAACGTGTGATTTGCATTAAAAGCATTTGTGTTCAGCTCCAAGCAGATAATTGTTAAACACAGTTGCAATCCTGCACAAGCATTTGCCATTTTCGGATTTAGAAAGCAAATTTATAAAACATATATAATTCAGAACACAATAAATTCATCTGTCACGAATCAATAGTCTTGTTGCCAAAAATTTTAAGCGTAAATGTGCATTAATAATGTGATTTAATAATCCCAAATTCCTATTCAGTAATATGCTAACTAATGTTTGCTAGTTAGCCTTCCCTTTAGGCCGAGCCTGTATGCCGTCACCTTAGACATGCAGTTCCAAATCACCATCCCCAATCTCTCATTATAGAACAGACACCATGTAATATGGAGAATTTTTATATTTTCATAATTAAGTTAGAATTGTCTAGTTCATGAATAACTTTTAGTTCAGCCATTTTTGTGTTAGTAATTCAATTTACGAAGCAAATGGTGTAGTGAAACTATGCTTAGGTTTAAAGCACGTTAGTTCAGCGCTGTGTGCGGGCTGCTTTAATTGCAATTCTCGCTTTTCAGTCGTTGCTACATAAATGTATGCACTTAATCAAACTTACTCATTTTTGCTTCACAAAATTAAGGAAAATGTAACAAATTTGTAATTGAGTTTACTTCTGGCGAAAAAATGGCATTTAGAACTTATTTAAATAAACCTGTCGCGTAATAAATATTTTCGATACACAATTTCCCAACTCAAATTGCCATCTGTTTCAGTGCATTCAGTAGAGACTTGGAGCAGAGTAAATTAAAATAATATAGGAAGTAATTAAGGGTTTTAAAAATTTTCTGATTTAAAAAATTTTATTTTGGAGAAGACACTCTTTTATGATCAATGTTTTGGTATTTTATTCTTATTCTATTTAAAGTAAGCATCAGTATGACGTAGTTTGTTATTATGTAAAGAAATCACAAAGCAACTAATAGATGAAGAGAGAAAATGAATATAGTGATCGAGTCCAGAGATACTTATTTCAGCCTGATAAATCAGGAAAGTTTATCCCATACAGTTGTTCATTGCATATTTTATCATCAACAAACATACACCCTTTTATGTATATATATATGGTCAGTTT
>JAQBSW010006702.1:0-22500 GCA_029291075.1 Eudiplozoon nipponicum | reverse complement strand
TATATATATATATGTATATAATATATATATATTAGAATTTTATATATAATATATATAGATTTATTGATTATGTATATATATATATATATACATATATATATATATATATATATATATATATATATATATATATATATATATATATATATATTTATATTTATATATATATGTATATACATATATATATATTATATATATATATATATATATTTATATATATATATATATAATATATATAGAATATATATATATGTATATAAATATATCTATATATATATATGTATATACATATATATATATATATATATATATATATAATGAATTTAGAAAAACAGTATTTCAGTTAAAATATCATCTGTTATGAGTAAAAAAATTCAGGTTATAATGCACGAAATTCATCGTTCTAATCGTAAACGTATTTGCCGTTATTGCGACGGAATATGCTTGAAGTGAAGAACATTTGCTTCAGAATTATGCACCGAATTCATTTACGCCAAACACGACGCGCACTCTGTCAAATTATCGGCTATGTTATCATAATTTAGTTTTAGCACCATTTCATTATGTGACATTGTGTCAGTTCATTGGTCGCAGATTGCGTATGGCCAGTGCGATCTTCACCTATAAAGCGATTCCAGGACGATAGAAATATGTAACATGATGAAGAACTGAAAATGGCAGAGAGTGCGTTACATGCATTTTGCATTGACCGAGTTGCAAGACTACTGATTATGCACCTCAATTCAATCCCTGGAGGCTGTAACTCTGGTGAGTAATTGGTGAGTGTCAAATGAGGACGAAACCGGTCTACCAGTATAATTGCTTGTGCCATTTTTCGCAGTTTGGTTATTTCTAACATATATATATATATATATATATATATATATATATATATATATATATATATATATATATATATACATAATCCTGATATACTGATGGGCCTTCATTTTACTACATTATTAAGAGTTTTATTGGCTTTGCTCTATCAGTGCTCCTCTTACTCATATTACCGGATATGTACATTTCTCGAGTGATTAATTTCATATTAATACTTTCAATATTATTACCTTTTCACATATATTTTGCAAAAAACGTTTGACAAAGAGTTAAATTTTTCAAGTTGGTGTTTCGAAATTATTTGCCAAGTTTACGTTCGTTTAACGATGGCCTCCTTTACTAACAGAGGACTGAATTTTTTGCATATTTATTAAAATTTTACAAAAATCATATAATTGACGATATATCATAGTCACATGTTTGTAATGTTATTCATGTGAAATGTCGTATTTATGCAAACTATAATATAGAATTTCTTCATTTCTTTTACGCAAAGGCTTCATTCTGTTATATAAGAATTACATGACTATGAAAGCACTGCAGTGGATAGAAAGTAGGCGTTTTGACACACACACACACACACGCATATATATATATATATATATATATATATATATATATATATATATATCTATAAGTAAGCGAAAACAAATTTTATCATAAAGAGCATAATGAACAGCGTATTTTTGGAATACAAAGGTAATATTTACAATCTTTAATTTTTATAAACCCCAGGTTGGGAATTGATTATTTTTATGGAACCTAATGCATTTAATCACAATTATTGAATAGACATCCTGTCAAGATGCCTGACAGAGTTTCTCTACATTGGAGCAAAATTCTGTATAAATAAGTGTAACCTATGCGAACCCGACATTTTTGGTATCTAGTGGCCAAAAATAGGCATCGCTCTGCCAGTATTCAATGGGTAAGAACTGAAGGCAAAGATGGTTAGCGCATTAGAAAAATTAACAAAATAATGTCAATATCAGCACAATCAAAACAAAGTATAATTTAGGCGAACTAAGAAAAATGCAATCAAACAAAACTATAAGAATTGTTACAGATCGCCAGAGGATCAGGAATTCTTTTACAGTGTCTATGATCGAAATAATAAATAATCAATAAAAATTCAGAATAGATATCGAACAGAAAGGGAGTTCGACAAAAATTGAATAAATAATAAATACTAATGTGAAAAGACAGCAAAACAGATTTTATATTTGGCGACGGATTCTGAAAACAGATCAGGACTCATAAAATGTATTCAAAAAGGAAACCTGTCGGACAGGACACCGTAAGATTGTAAGGCAAATCAAAATTTTATAAATTCACGACTGCGTGAAGAGCTCCAAGACGAAGCATTTTAAATAAACGCACATCAAGTGAGACCATATAAGTTGCTCAGTAATCCAATTTATCGACTACGAAATGTCATAAAAGATAAAAACCATCGAGGATTCTTTCGAGAGGGCAGATAAACTGAATGAAAAAGAATCCAAGAAAATAAAGTGACTTCACCTGACATATCATCTTTATTTACGAACATTCCATTGTATTTTTCAACGACCAAGATGTTTCAAGATTTTTCATTTGAAACTAATGACCATGTCTAATATACATTTGATGAAAAATATTTCAGAATATTTGATAGCGTAGCTATGGAAAGCTGCATTGCACCTGTTAAAGCAGATGTTCATATGCAAGAACTTGAACAAAAAAGCCTGAAATCTCAATTGAGCAGTGCTAACTTTAAAAATGTTATGTAGAAGATCTTCTATTATCAATCCCAGACGCAGCAGATCCAACCGAATTCCTCAAACAAGCCAAAGAAACGGATCCAGACGTAAAATTCACAATCGAGGTAGAGAATAACAAAAGTTTGCCCTGCCTGGACATCAAACTCACTCGAGAAGAAAATGGTGAATTTACAATGGAATTACGTAGGAAAGCTTCTTTAATTGAGCAATACATTCAATACATTAATAGTGTGCCAAAATCTCACAAAAGACACCTTTGTTAAATGCCACGTAAGCCGAACTAGGAAGGTGTGCTCTGTACACAAGTTCGCGGAATAGCTAAACTATTTAAGGACAATTTTTCCAATGAATAACTACACTGTGCGGTACATAAATTTCAACACCGGGCACATCAGTGCACCAAGACCAATTTGCAACTTCCTCATTTCTAGACAGAGCAGTACCAAATATTCTTACACATATACGACACCCTTTATAGGAAAGCAAATTACCCGGATCAAGCACTAAAAAGTTCCGCCAAAATAGTGTTTGTCTCGGTTGGTCACGAGTCACACAGCCTAAAAAAATCATAAGTATCCAAATAATCCCGAACACCCATTATACCAGCATCACCAAACATTCGATTGGGTTAGCAACAAACTGAAGAAAAAACGGTCGCACAAACTGCAACACTAGCATCCTTAACAGTGACAGAAATAGCACAACAGTAGAAGCGACCAACACTGGAATCTAAAAACACTGCATCGTTATCAGCTGATAAAATAATACTCAAAGACAAAGTGATACGAAAGGCAACACAAAAGGGGAAAATTTGTACACACCATTGCCAGCAAAGCGAACACTTGGGGAAAACTCAATCTATCAATGCAAGAAAAAATAAAATTAAAGCATCACTCTTTAACACAATTAGAATGACCCCAACGCGCACACATAAAAGCGAACAGTCACACACATACACATACATAAATGCGCTTACTAATCAACCTGGAATAAACCACCATAGGAAATCGAACTAAAACCGAAAACCAGACTAGTTTCCATATATACCACCCAGTGAAAACCAAGGATGCTATGTAAATGAATGTTTGCAATGTTTTTTGATTATTCTCGAAATAAACATTGCATTGTTCACTTTTTTATTAACTGTTTTCTCTTACATATAAGAAAATGCGCTGTGGATTAATCGAAGACACTAGATATAGTAAATAATTAACTAAACAAATCGAGTGTATATCAGCATCAGCGTAATAAAAAGCTGGTAAAAATCGAGCAACGTATGAATAAATCTATTTTTGAAATAAGATTGCGCAGGTTAATAGGTCCTTTTTAACTGGATTTTTAGTACAACCTATGCGGAATCTATTAAGATACTAGTTGTAGTAATCCAACTTAAAATAATTCTTCGACATGCAAACAGCTAATATTAATAAATACATATTTCATAACTTCGTCATTGGTTCGTTTCTGCTAAGTTGACTTGACTAAAACCTATTCAGATAACCTCAATTTTATCCATCTATGCACTTTTGCGACTATTGCTATTTTTAAATCGAATTTATTCTCTAAAAATTACCAGAATACTTTTTGGCCATTAAATAATATGTCAAATGCCTGCTTTCGCCAGTTTTCGCCTTTATCAATCTGTATATTTTACTATCTCTCTATTTACATGTACGTGTATGATTTTACCAAATTATATGCATACAACAAATGTGGCCTCAATAAATTTATGGCGGACATGAAATTAAGTATCGCCTAATTTAAAATTATGCCTATGATATGTGAGTTTATTTTTAACACCTTACGCGAACACTTATCTTTAACATTAACTTGACATATAGGTTTAATAAAAATAAATAGGTCTTATTCACAGAAAAGAAGAATTAACAGCCCACGCCTCAAATTCAAACTTAGATAAAAGTGCTTACAACTGTCGAGAAAAAGGATATTTCGATTAAGATGTAATTAGAAACGATTAAACCGCAGAATTTTCTTTTGTAATACCAAAGATCCACACGTTAATGAATGATGAATTAAGGTAAATTGTCTAAGACCTATTAAAAAAAGAAACAATCTTTGTCTAAAAAAGCCAGATAAAAAACCAAAATAATTAATTTCGGAAACCTATATATAAAGCAAATATGAAAGACCAATATTCACAAAAACTGCTTCTATATTATCCAATGAAGAGCGGAAGATATTAAATGTAAGCGATAAAGTAGTTCGATTCTACCATGTACTCATACTTTAACATTAACTTGACATTTAGGTTTAATAAAAATAAATAGGTCTTACTCACAGAACAGAAGAATTAACAGCCCACGGCACAAATTTAAACTTAGAAAACAGTGTTTAGAACTGTCAAAAACAAGTCTATTTCGATTAAGATGAAATTAAAAACGATTAAACGACAGAATTATATTTTGTAATACTAAAGATCCATACATAAATGTATGATGAATTAAGGTAAATTGTGTAAGACCTATTAAACAAAGAAACAATCTTTGTCTAAAAAAGCCAGATAAAAAAACAAAATAATTAATTTCGGAAACCTTTATATAAATCAAATATGAAAGACCAATATTCACAAAAACTGCTTCTATATTATCCAATGAAGAGCGGAAGATATTAAATGTAAGCGATAAAGTAGTTCGATTCGACCATGTGCTCATACTTTAACATTAACTTGACATTTAGGTTTAATTAAAATAAATAGGTCTTACTCACAGAACAGAAGAATTAACAGCCCAGGCCACAAATTTAAACTTAGAAAACAGTGCTTAGAACTGTCAAGAACAAGTCTATTTCGATTAAGATGAAATTAAAAACGATTAAACGACAGAATTTTATTTTGTAATACTAAAGATCCATACATAAATGTATGATGAATTAAGGTAAATAGTCTAAGACCTATTAAACAAAGAAACAATCTCTGCCTAACAAAGAAAGATAAAAAAACCAAATAATTAATTTCTAAAAACTATATGTAAAGCAAATATGAAAGATCAATATTCACAAAAACTGCTTCTTTATTATCCAATTAAGACCGGAAGATACTAAATGTAAGCGATAAAGTAGTTCGATTCTACCACGTACTCATAGAGGGAATATTTAGCGAATGCATTCCACTTGATACATTGACACGCAAACATGATAATATGCGACGACCTATTATCTATATTGATGAAAACAAATCTGAATTTAGTGAAATATACAAATAAATAGATACTCACAGATAAATTTAGTAAGTGTGCCATTTTGTATCGTTGAATTTTGAGCTCAATGGCTACAATAAGTATATATCATAATGGAGATTGAGAATCGATATATTATCCGGTAGTAAAAAGCCAACGAGATTGAATTTAAAAAAAACTATTAAGTCAGGAAAATTATGTGTTTGGTGTTGCGCATCTAGTGAAAAATTTGTTCAATTTTAACCAGAAGCATAAACCAAAGCAGTATGAACAAAAAGTATAATCTCGTGCATATTCGTTTTGTGCTTACTGGCGACTCATCAGTAGGAGCCGGTATTACGCCCTTATCAATTATATATTTTCGTTATGAATGTGGGAAAATAGGATGGTACAATTTCATAGACAAATGTGAAAAACTGCAGAAGTAGAGCTCATATCATATAAAGTCTTGACAATGCGACATCAACGCCAACTTACTCTATTTAATATATATTTAGTGAGTCTCTAAAGGATACCACCACTATAGCTATTGTGTCAGTACCCATATTCCTCACCCAATTGTATAGTGGGTAAATGGCGTAATACCGGCTCTTACTGATGAGTCACCAGTAAGCACGAAACCATTGCGCACATGATTATACTTTTCGTTCATGCTGTCTCTGGTTTACATTTCTGATCACAATTGAACAAATATGTTACCAGGTGCGCAATACCTAATACATAATTGCATATATATATATGCATATTAGCTCTCCGCAACAAACAGTATCTAAAAGTCAGAAAGATAATTGCGGATTAATTGAATGCATGAATAATGTTGTGAATTTTTGAATCTATTGTGACGCCAATTTAGACTAGCCAGAACAAGCCGTTGACATAATTATGATACATATTTTTATACAACGAAGATTTATATAATTAAGCGACCATTGTTTGCGCGGGCGGTGATAGCAATTACATTTTAATCAAGGTTGCGATTTTGATGAAACCACCTGACCCATTATGTACATACATTTTTCATTATGAACTAAGTACTGTATAGTGTGGAAAAGGCAATTCATCCAGAAGACCAGTTTCATTCTTATTGGGAACTCATCACATATAGCCCCGAATATGCCGCGGACACGGCTCGAAACTGGGCACGTCTGCTTCGGAAATTTTATGCTCTAAACACTGAGTCAACCTGCCACAGGATGGTGCGGTGATTCGGAAGCAGTCTTACCTAGGTTCAAGCCCTGTCCGCAGCAAATTCTGGACACTTCATGTTGAGTTCGCAGTAACGACGAAATCGGTCTACTAGATGCATTGCTTTTTCCACGGTATACAATAATTAGCTTACTCTGACAAATATATGCACATAATTGGTCAGGTGTATATATCAAGATCGCAAACTTGATTGAAAATTATAACGAAGGGTCTTTAAATCACGTTTGCCAGCTTGAAGTAGACACCAATCACTTTGTATTTAACCAGTCGTCGAACAACATAGCAAAACTACCGCGCAATCAGTTATTCTTTAATTATAACGAAGATTGATTGAGTTTGATCACCACAAATAGTTTACCGCGTGTCACACTAATGTAAGTAAGCATATGGAGTTTATAAACAAAATAACAGATAAACTATTAATAACTCTCAAAACCAAATATTGTCTACATTCTGCGATCTTTTCAATGAATGGATTTAATTATTAGCAAAGACCTGCAAAGTGGTGGAAGAAATGTGATCACTTTTTAATAATTACTTCTGGCAAGTCTTCTATTCGTGCTATACACTACCTGAATTCATAAACATATTAAATAGTCGGTTTTTAATTCCAAATTTTGTATTTTTTAAAATTGGCATTATACAATAATATGCTTGACGTGTAACAGATTTAATATTTTTACTAAAGGAGCGCATATAATAATATGGCGGCCTATGAAATTATTTTTTCCCACCGAAGATTAACATGCAGAAATTTTATTCCAGCATAGATAAATCAATCAGTTAATTCAGCAGCTGTCTCGAGCGTTGCGAATTGTTTTTTTTCACAGGGATAGAATAATGTAATTTGGCAGTCGGGATTCGAACAGGTAAAGACAAGCGTATGTGGCAAATAAACAAGAAATTTCAGATTTTTGCAAATCTCAATTTCCCAATTGTAGGATCTAATCATCTTTTGTGTGTTTTAAGCTCTAATGATCGAGAACATATTAACTTTTTTTAAAATTGAAATAAATATTCAAGTATAATATTACATGGACGCATTGCAAAATAGCACGAATATTGCTAAATATTTATGAATTAGTACGGTCCTCATATGACGTGCAGACAAGCCACCCAGGTGGTTGGAAACGCAATTGGTTTGTCTGAGCCGGTGAACTGATGCAGGTTTTTGTGGATAACGCCAAAATGATTGGCATAGGTGGTTTTATAAGCGTCAAAGTTTATAAGTTTACAAATTTGTACTAACTGAGTTGAATATTTATGTTATAATTTTTATGAGTTTGGAATATTGGTCGTTAACTTGCGTGCTACCTACAACTAGACTGCAAAATAGACTTGAATAAAGGCTATAAGTGCCACCAAGCTGCGTAACCACTCACGCATTTGCTTCATTTATTAATGAACGAATATACAAGGCATTGCAAATGAAGCGGAAAAATATCCGTTTAAGCAGGCAAATTTAGTCGATATTTGTCTGTTTCCAGCATGACAATGCTAGAAAAAATTGCCCGTTACATAATTAATCGAGTTTGACAGAATTAATTATCTTGTTTGACTTATAACCCGCTTTACTATCTGACACAATATTGCTTTTAAATATGCTTTAAACAAGGTATTATTTTAGACTTAATATTTTTAAAAGAAATAAATGCTATAATTGATGATAAATTTACGGATTTTTATGGAAATTCAATGTTTTATCATTAAATATAGCAGTTCTAAAAAAGGTCAGAGACAGATTTACACAGGTGAATGAGTAACAGTGAATAAAATATACTAAAATTATGTTGGCATGCGATAAAATTACACAGTCTTATTTCATATTTGCATAATGAAGTAGAGTGTAGCGTATGTTAATCTCGGTAATGTCATTAATCTGTATTTGTTCACAATCAGATCCAAAAGGATAACTTCCTGACGTAAAGCAAACGATGATGATATTAATAAAAGTCATTTATGACAAGTAAATATTTCACCAAGAATGTTTAAGGCAAACAACAATAGTAAACACCCAATAAGCTTAAATAATTAAATTAGAAAAATAAATCATGGAAGATAATCTATATTAAAGACCAACTTTACTCTAATAGCATGCTAATATAACAAATTTAGAAAACGATCGGTGCTCATGCCGGGTTTAACTTCGATTATTATGTTTTGCATATTATTTTGTTAAATTAAAGAAGTCATCCGTGTGATTAAATACGATTGGTTTTTCATAAAAATGATTATCATACAACAAAATTAGAATGAAACTTGGAATCACTTATGAGCCAAAAATTTGTAAACTGAACTGTTTATAATTTTTTTTCCTGAACAGACTTATTTGACATATCTATCAACCGAGCGCGAGAGAGAAAGAGTGAGAGAAAAACTGGTACATAGAATAACTTGCGTAATGTAGAATTATGTTACGTTTTTATTTTGAATCATTCTCTTGTTCGAGAAGGAAATTCATGTCTGGATCGGCTACATTAGTCTGTTCGTTGAATTCGGCTGAGTATGCTGCACATTGTTAAAGGTGCACAGGTGAAATTGGTTTTTCAAACTTGTTTGTTTAAGATCGTGTCTGTGTGTATTCAGTGTAAGAGGAGCACTGCAGCTTCCAGTAGCTACATCTGCCTTCGTTTATCGACTATTATCCATCAAATTTAAGCAACACCCTGGCCGTAAATGATAGTATAGTGTATTTTGGGTTTATAGAGTTTATCAGAAAATCGTGAAACTCTTTCTTAATCAGGTAAAAAACTGAGCTGTTAAATACTCAAGTGGATGGTCAGGTATAGTCATTTCATTTCCTTGGACGCTTTTTTCCTTCAGTTTGTCTGCTAACTCGAAAACGTCCCTGGTGGCGTTAGCAGTTATGGAATTTTGTCGTTGATTAATTGGTTTGCAAAAACACTTAGATGGTTTATGATACGGAGCGTTGACATGGTATGCTGCGTCGATGGAGCCCCTGAGTTTCTCGTGAATTTAAGAGATTTGATCTTCCTGTGCTGTCTTGCGGGATTCGTTTCGTCTCGATTCTCGTATTGAATTTGTCAGAATTTTAATCTGTTTTTTAAATCAGCTATTCTCTAATTAGCGTTTATTCTTGATTCAATATTTGCTAAGTCGTATCTTTTAATTACTTATTTTGAATTTTAATCGAGTATATACTATCCCTTTCGAGGACACATAATAAGCATCGGCTTCAAACGTGAGAACACCTAAGCTTTAGTCGGGTTTTGCAAGTTTTATTGTTTTGTCTTATTGTAGTTTTTTAGATGGCTGCTTTTGAAATTCTTTCAGCATTGTTCTAATGCGCTAAATATCTTGGATTTCAGTCCTTGTACACTGAACGCTACAAAGGCGAGGCCTATAGTTTATTCGTTGAAAAAGCTTTCCTTTCCAGTCTGGAAGTCAATAATGTTGAGTTCGCTTATGGTTGTCTCAATGGGTTACAATTTTGCTCTTGAGTAGAAAAATTATTTCTCATGTTTTACGAAGTAGCTTCTGAATATATGTGCAAAAATGCATCAAAATTAGTAGGAATTGTTAATTGGACAAGGTATTTGTCTAGGTTTCTTGTGAGATCTTTTATTTCAATGAATTTTTAAGTTACACACAAAGAAAGACCAAAAAAGTATATTTCATATACAACATAATTTACCTGGACTAAACATACAAAAGTTCCAAAAACATGATACCTTAATAGATTAACCACTAATTACTCAAAAAATCCAATTTTCTTGCATTCAGAGGAGCAAGAACACTCATTAGACCAACGTCAAATGAAATTTCTTCGGATTATTCACTTTTTGTTGAAGAGAACAATTATATATATATATATATATATATATATATATATATATATATATATATATATATATTAGGTGATGCGCAACTTGAAAGAAATTAATTCAAATGAGACTAGAAGGACAAACCAAATTCAGCATGAACGGAATGTATAACCTCATGTGCAAATTCGTTTTGTGCTTATTGGCGATTCAGCAGTAAGAGCCGGTCTTGCACCCTTTTCCTATATATTTGAGTGAAGAATGTGGAACAATTTGACGGTACTATCTCCTATACGGTTGTGCTGTTACCATCAGTAGTGAAGTTGACGTCAAATAATTTCTTCGGCAATGCGACTTAAAAGCCAACACTATATATATATATTATATATATATATATATATATATATATATATATATATATATATATATATATATATGTGTTATAATATACTGAGTCTATAAAGTGTAAAAACACTATAGCTGTTAAGTTGGTGCCTAATACTAACGCTACGGTTGCCGAAAATATACATTGAACGAAATCAATGGTTGCCAAGCAGGAACATGTTAGTAACACAATTAGTTTTAAGGTAAGCAAAATTGCACAAAAAATTAGAAAAACTAATTTGGATCACCTGCTACACCAGTCCATCCACTATGGCCTTGATCGAAAACAGTTATCACATTTGACAGTAATCATGACATCAATCAATTATATATACGGAAGTTAGATACTGCTTCTTGTTGAGAACTATTATTTGCTGAATTGTGTGTTAGGTATTGCGCACGTAGCAACAAGTTATTTCAAATAGTATCATATGGATAAATTCCTTCGAATTATCAAGGTAAAAAGCTGCGTAAACGGTATCCCGATTATCAGGAACATGAACAGAATTTGCACAAAAAATAAGCCATCAACACTGCAATCTACACGCCATGCCCTGCTACAAGGGAGACAACAAAGGAAACATAAAAGTAAAGAAACAATTGTATATTCCATAGCCAACAAAGCGAGCACCGGGTCAAAAATCAATCGAAGCATGGATGAAAGACCCGATGTCAAACTGCAATTTGTAATACAATCATATTTACCACTACGAGCACACATACTGACAAATCAACCTGCAATAGACCACCAACTTTAAATATAAGTAAAACTAAAAAATCTGACTTAATCTTAAATATTTAAGCAAATGAAAACCAGGAATTTATATAAATGAAGAATGTAATTTAAAAACTTGTATTTTGCCAAATAAACTGGCAATTATATAATCTTATATAAATTTTTTTACTATAAACTAAAAATAGTTTAATTTACAGAAAAGCAATTCAACCAGTAGATTGGTTTTGTCTTTACTGTACAGAGATTTTGTGGCAGATATGTCTCGAAGCTGGGGACGTTTATTTCGGAATCTGCGACTCTATCCGTTGGGTCGCCGTGCCATACGCTACACACAATTTTCAGTTATATACTAAATACTGTTTCTTGGATAGCTAATCCTTTACATGACGTCCATATTGCATGCTTATGCCCTAAAATTAGCCTTTTATTGAATTGATGCAAGGAAATCGTAACCAAAGACTTATTTTTTATAGGACTGTATATTGTGTTTGGATGGGTCAGTGATTAAGGTCATGAACCCTAAAGCTAACGTGCCCAGGTTCGAGATCTTTCTACAGAATATTCTAGGTTACACTTGAAGTGGAATAAATAAGGACGAAACAGGTCACTTGAATGAATTGTCATTTTCTGCATTATAATTATACTATTTTTAATTTATAATGAGAAATGAATGTATAATGGGATTGCTGTTTATATCAAGCTCGCATAACTCATTTGAATAATTTTCATCACCACACGCGCAATCAGTGATCGATTAATTATCAAATATGCTATCATATATAGTTTAATTGCACACAAACGTTAATATCTTTCAAAAATTATTTGTTTAACAAAAGATTCCACCTAAAAAATGCTACTAAAATTATAATTAAATCCATTAAATAAAACACCTTATAATCTTACGTGAATATAATTGATTGCCTCACGATTACAAATGATAATTATTACGGCTTCAATCAGTTTATAATAGAAAACAAACAGAAGCGAAGCTAATGAAGTAATTATTTGATGTTATATATCCATCGTTATTTATTCAAATTTACATCTTTCTATCGTACACATTTTTCTTGATGGTACATGTGTTAGTAACTAATTTATTCAAGTTTGCGAGCTTCATATGAACTCCGCTCCATTTGTATTTAACCAGTCGCAAAAAATAATAAAACTATTTCCAATCACACGTACTGATGTATTTATAACTTCCATGATGATCATCGGAGAACAACGACAAACTGACTAGCATGGATCTAATTGCAATGCAAATATTGGGAAAACAAAATTATATATGCTGGGTTTCCTTATCTTAAAAAAGGTACAGAGCAATTATATTCGAAGGCAATGGAGGTTAAATGTATTTAGCCTGCAAATTCGATTTAATGAATATTCAATTTATTATTTTCCTTTTAATAGTACGCGTCTGGTATAGACACTTTTACATTTAAAGTGATAAAATAAATGTACAGCAAATTCAGATATATTTAAGCACCAAAAGTATAAAAAATCATCAAACTATATTTCTGTTTTTTCGTATCTTTAATACATGCATATAGAGCAAAATGCTTTTAATTACCATAAAAGATCATATTTCTTATTGTATATTATCTTTTTTTATATTTTCACCTGCTTTATATCATTATACTTTAAAACTTCTCATATTATTATAGTTCTATAATAATTCTTTTCCATGAATTAGTTAATTTCATTTTACTATATTGATTGATGATTTGAAATTTTCTCAGGTCCTAAAATATAGCCATTATTTTGCGGCATTTTCCTCAAAATTTCAAATATTGCATAAGGTGTTGCTTAAACAAAATTTTCAAATGTTGATCATTTTATCAGCATTTTACCATCTATGAGTAGACATTTCATTCTAAATTTAACTAGAATGACAAATAACGGTATAAGCAGAGCATTAAACTGAATGCATAGTCGAGGTAGAATAGCAAAGTATTAAAGGCATAAAGCAATAAATGCGAAACAAATTGTGGCATTCGAAAAAAATAAAGTTTGGTCAACTTTGGATGAATTAAGATGCAAACTCACATCAGCAGCCAATAGCGTTGCTCCAAATAACTGCAAATAACAGATTTAGGACATTAGAATGATAGGCATTTGTTTGATATGCTGTTCTCACTTAATTCGATTGCCAAACAACATAAAACTGGCTTGATGGTACTTACCTCCAATTTGCATAACTTCATGAATATATTTAAAAAGATCACCTAACAACATATATGCATAGGACGAAGGCTTTTACGAAACGCTTTGAAAATTAATTTGAATACAAAAGTTTCGCGAGCAAATAAATTCAGTCTAATAGGCCTCAATATTTATAGGATGTTAAATGTGAATGCTAAACGAGAAACTTTTCACAACTTAACTGATAATAATGAAATGTAGGCCGGAATTTCTCCTTACTCAAAAAACGACATCAAAGCCGTCTTAGATTACGAAAAGCCTGGCAAACTGGTGAACGTTTTCGTAATAGTTGAACAAAAAAATCACATCCAAATAAGCGTTGTTTAAACCAATAAACTAAAAAGAGCTACGAATAGGGAAGCCGTTGTGTGTGGTATCCCTATTACTCAGCTAAGTAATGAAAGTACAATTGGAGCCATTATTATTATTATGCGTGTCTCAACATTTGGGGTCCGCTTCCTGTTTGTTGATGGATGGTTTGTTGTGTACTTTATTTAACTTCATGTATCCTCCTTTACCATATTGATTATCTAGTCCCAGAAATTACAGTCCGGTCGAGTTTTGGCGAAAATAAAATTGTTCTTTTTTATTTGAATTTTTAATATCAGCTTTATTATAAATTTATAGTCCAATGAACGGTTTATTTATCAATTAAAATAAAAAAGATGCTAGACGTTTTGAAAAGAAACGGATAACTTTTATTCTAACAAGAGTTCATATATATATATATATATATATATATATATATATATATATATATATATATATATATTATAATGTCTATTCCTTTTAATTTAACAGTATTCTTATAATTAGGAAAACACAAATAACAAGGTGGATAAAGACCATTTATTTCGTGAATTCTAATCATCTCTTTTAAAATCATACATATTTATACATTTTGGGTTTTCAATTGATTATGCTAATGGTAACAAATCTGACTCGTTTTTACTGCTGTTTCTTGTTTTGACTAGTTGGTGAGTGTGTATGTGTTTGTGTTTGTGTGTATGCGTGTTTGCATGTAAAGGTCATTCTCGCAGTATTGCAAAGTGATGTCCGAGATCTGGCCATTATTGTTTTGATAGCTTGAGAATTAACCATTTGTGCGCATTGTTCACTGTTACATATACAAGTGCTATTTTTCCCAATATAGTTGATCGTTTCACCTCGTTGCGCAAAGTTGTCGTTTTCACGTGGTAACAACGCCAGTGTTGATTGCAGTGTTAAACGCTCACATTGTTTGAAGACTTCTGTCATCGTATGCGCCTCTGTTATTTCCACTTCAGTTTGTTGCCAATCCGATTGTAGTCGAGGGCCTGTTTGTTCTTGGCTGGGTACTAGTAGATTGTTGTTGAATTTTGTTATTCCTGGCCAGTCGATAAGAACATCATGTTGATGAAACTTTTGAATATTAAGGTCAGGTGCTTGTTGTTTTATATAAAGGGCTTCATAGATAAATAATAATTTTTCTGATTTTGCTTTATGTAGAATTGTGAAATTGGTCGAATTGACAGGGTGCCCCGTTGCCAATATATGATCAGAAATAGCTGATTTTCCTGACGGTGGCAAGCCTTTGTTAATCAATTTCTGTGGCAAATGTTGCTGGATTCTGCTTATCAATTGCTTCATCGTACGTCCGATATATATGCTACCGCACATACATGAGAATTTGTAGACTATGAATGATTTGGAGAGAATTGGCAATTGATCTTTGGCATCCGACCTCATGATTCTCTGTGTACTAAATATCATATTAACTTTAACACTGGGAAAGTTGACCTTAGTTATTCTATTCAGCCACCGTGCAATTATTGAGGCTGGTACGTCGCCTCTAAATGGTAAGTTTAGGAAAACCTGCTTGACGGTATCCTCTCTAGTACGAAACTGCCGTGGTCTCATTTTGACATCAATGAAACGCTCTGGGTAGTTGTTCATTAGCAAAATTTTCCTGAGGTAGTCCAATTCTTCCTCAATCTTGTGTTCAGAGCAGATCTTCCTGATTCTGTTTGCTGGGTTGTTTACTAAGTTTCTTTTGTGGGATTTTGGCACACTACTGTTGTAGTGAATGTATTGTCCAGTGAAAGTGGATTTTCTATGTATGGCCAGTGTCAAATCTCCGTTTGCTTCTCGAGTGAGTTTGATGTCAAGGAAGGGAAAACTGTCGTCTTTCTCTACCTCGAGAGTAAATTTGATGTCTGGATCGACGCCGTTTGCTTGTTTGAGGATTTCGGAAGGGTCTGCTGCTTCTGAGATGAACAACAAGATATCATCTACATACATTTTGTAGAGTGCGCACTGGTCAATTATACCTTTTAGGCTCGTTTTTTTCCAGGTGATACATGTATACATCTGCCAGGAGGGGTGCGATGCAACTTCCCATAGCTACACCATTGATCTGGCGGTAGTATATTCCTTCGAATGTAAATTGCACGTTTTTAGTACATGCTAATATGAGGTCTTTGATGTCATTGGTGTCTATAGGGAAGTCAAAAACTCAATTTTGATGAGGTCACACAAGATCTCCGTTGTCTTATCCAGTGGTATGTTTGTAAATAAGGATGAGACGTCAAGCGAGACAATTTTATTCTGTAGGATGTTCTTCCCCTTCAATTCATTTGCTAGTTTGAAGGAGTCCTTGATAGTGTTGGCGTTTATGATGCTCCGTATTGGTTCAAGTAGTTTGCAGAGAAACTTGGCTGATTTATGTTGTGGAGCGTTGATCATTGACATAATGGGCCGCATCGAAGGAGCTCCTGAGGCTGTCATGGCTTTATGAGTTTTTGGTTTGCCGTACAATCTTGCGGTGTTTGTTCCGACTGGTTTTGCTTTTTGGATGTCTCCTGTGAGTTTTGATCTAATCTCGGAGTCAGCCATCGATGTTAGAAAATGTTTTTCCATCTTTTTCAAAATTGCATTAATTCTTGATTCGATGTTCGTTGAATCATCCTTCGGTTTGATGTCATGCTTAAATTTAGATTGATCATTTATTATATCGTTCATGGCCTTCCTGTAAGCGTCGGCTTCAAGTTTATCAATTCCTGATCCTTTGTGGGGTGTGGCGTGTCGTATGGATTTGTTTGATTGGAGTTTTCTGAGTTCGTCTATGTGCTGTTTTGTGATGATTTGGCTGCCTTTGAATTCCTTCTTGTATTGTTCTAGTGCGCTTACTATCTCAGCTTTCAGTCCTTGTCCATTGAATGCATGTGGGGTGGTGTCTTTCGTTAAGTCATTGTAGTAATTTTCCGTTCCAGCCTGAATGTCAATAATGTCACGTTCACTTAGGTTTTTCTTGACTACGCAGAATTTTGCTCCTAATGAGAGTAATTCTTTCTGGTGTTTTGACAAGATCACTTTTGAATAATTGTGAATAAAAGCGTCTCGGTTCGTAGGAAATTTTGATTGCGTAGGAAATTTCTCCAGGTCTCTCGTGAGGTCCTTGGTTTCTTTGTCCGCTGTTATTTTCATCAGTGTTTCTATCTTCTTTGTGAAAACGGTGTACTCGCCGTCGTTCAGTCTTGCAATTTGACAACGCAGAGATTGAATGATGCTCTCAGCATCTTGCAGTTTTGAATGATTGTCCTCGATACTATAACAGAGGCGCATACGATGACAGAAGTCTCCAAACAATGTGAGCGTTTAACACTGCAATCAACACTGGCGTTGTTACCACGTGAAAACTTTGCGCAACGAGGTGAAACGATCAACTATACTGGGGAAAATAGCACTTGTATATGTAACAGTGAACAATGCGCACAAATGGTTAATTCTCAAGCTATCAAAACAATAATGACCAGATCTCAGATATCACTTTGCAATACTGCGAGAATGACCTTTACATGCAAACACGCATACACAAAAATAAAAACGCATACACACTGACCAACTAGCCAAAACAAGAAACAGCAGTAAAAACGAGTCAGATTTGTTACCACTTGCATAATCAATTGAAAACCCAAAATGTATAAATATGTATGATTGTATAAGAGATGATTAGTATTCACGAAATAAATGGCCTTTATCCACTTTGTTATTTGTGTTTTCCTAATTATAAATATATATATAAATCTACAAAACATTTATGAAATCCGTAAAATATTTGTTAATGAATTTCAGAAATTAAAAAAACCTTTGACTTAATCGTAGTATAACATCTTGGTTTCTTTATCTTCCGTGAGATGTACTAATTTATGAGAGGAGTACATTTGCTTAAATTTATATAGAAAAGAGCAATTTAAGTTAAAAAAAGTGCCGAATTGATTATGTAACAATAATCGCATTGTTTAACAAAATATAAACAAATTTTATTTTTATATAATGCGAGATGGAACCAAGCCAAACCTGTGCTAAAATATAGAGGACCACAGTGTATTCTAAATTGATTTTTCTTGTTATATTTAAAAGCCCAATGGATAACACAGGCTAGACTTTCAAATGTAACGTTAACAATAAATAAATCGCACAGTTTGCCTTTGGCTAGATTGAAAAGATAAATTTGTGGGGCATAAAAATTAACACACCCACACACACAAAAACACACACATATATATATAAACTCGACAGCTATTATACCAACAACATTAGCCAGAATCATCGATTGTAAAAATCAAGAATACCCAAATTAATTTGGAGCTATCATCGTACATTATAAAAAAAGTAAATAAGGATATTATTGTCTGTTTGAAATAAGGCGACAATGAAGTACTTGTCTAATACATTTGAATCTATCTTTTTTTAAAAGGAGTATGATCGAGATACACGCCAATTGCAACCACAATTACGTCCCACTTATAAGGCTTACCATTCGAACGATTTGTCGATCTGGTAGGGCCGCAAGGATGATTTGAACATATGCAAAGACTCACCACGTGATACTCAAATCACCGGAAGCTAAATAATCGTTGGCATCCATTCCATGCCGACAACTTGTCCGGCAATAGCTTAATGAAAAAGTTAGGATAAATCAGCCAACTTTTTTTTAAATTCTCAACCCTCAGGCGTTACCTAAGCAGTATAAAAAAATCCCATTTCTTAAATATCATCGAAGAGAAGCGAAGCATATTTTGATAAAGCCCATCGACGATTCGCTGGGAATAATAGCATATTATTCATAAAAACTAAATAGGTAATCGAAAGCAATTCAGAAAGAATAACTGCATAATTGAATAATAAAAAATAAGCGAGAAACTCCCGAAATGTGTAGTTTATTTAATTAAAAAAAGCCATAAACGTATGCGAAATTCGCATTTCAGGGACGCGGTTGTTGCAGTTACATACAAAATAAAAAACCGAATCATTTTTTATAATGCATTTTGGTATTATTAAAAGTTTTGGATTCATTGGCTTTCGGTGTTAGCAGTATTCGTAACAAAAATACAACCTCATTATGTTAAATTTCAGTAGTAAAAACTACCACGTATGAATATATATTTTAAGGGAAAATAAACTAGTATACAATTAAACACGATTTGATTGCGCGGGTGATGAAAACAATTCAGTAAATCAAGTTTGCGAGTTTGGTTTAAAGAAATAAAATAATAAGGAGATAGATTTTGATAATCATGATATGCCAGTTTTGTCGATAAAATAATTTAAAAAAATATATATTAAAGTATAATGACAAAACATGTTTTAGCATATATATATATATATATATATATATATATATATATATATATATATATATATATATATATATATATATATATATATATATAGGTAATGTTTAAGGAGAAGCTAACTATATACTCCTTAATTTCACATAGGATTTTGTGTCATAAATAGCTTGAACTAAGCACAACATTTGAACACATGTAGTAAAGCTCATTGGAATTCTGTCATTGGTGTTTAGATCTCTCGGACGTATTTAAATTACTTTGAATCTGTTATAAATTTGGTTATTTTCACATGGAACATAATTTTTAAGCACATAAGTGTTCTCAACTTTAAAATACTAGATGTTTGTACAAGACGTTGTGCTTCTGTTGAATACCTAGCAGACTGCAATTAGTGTTTGCCAAAAATAATTTTTGTGCGTGACTTTATTTCAAGCCTTTGTGTGTTTTACTTGAAACATTTTACTATAACTTGACAAAATGTAAGGCAAATTTAAAAAAAAAACTTTTCTTCCATGACGTAGACCAATCTATAAATTACATAAAGAAAATTATTTGTGAGTTTTAAGTAAGCGCCGATCAGATTTTCTTTAACCAGTTGAATAACATGACAAAGCCGCCCTCAGACATAACTGCTAACGTGTTTTTATCTACTAAGGTCATCATTAGAGCATGACGAAAACTGATTTACGAGGATCAATCCACAAAGCATATCTAGGGAGGTTAATTTCTATGCATTGCTCTAACCCTTAGTAATCTCGCATACATTGTACTTGATTAGAAATGCCGGCTGCACAATTTATATACTGTCACGAATATAATCATTTTAAACTCTTTGCGCAACACATAAAAACTCATATTGTTTAACAATCATTGATTACACATGTGGCGACAGAATATTTTAAAATCGGAAGTGTGACTTTTACTAGAATTAAATATTATTGTTTGAAAAATAAAGTGACAATAATTGATAAATTTCAACCACCTTGGCTGAATGAAACGAATTTTATTTAAAAAGAAATTATTCGTTTATTTTTCTAGAACGTTTTCGGCGTGCTGCATTTATGTCATTTCCTCCATTTTACGTGTGCTCTATTTCCACAATATATTTCTGCTAACACAAAAAAAATAAAACAAATAATTTATTTCTAAATAGAATTCGGTTCAACCAGCCAAGTTGGTTTAAACTTATCAATTATTGTCACTTAATTTTGTCGGAGGAAATATATTCCTCCACAATACGATATTATAATTCATTTGACCGAATTATATTCAGTGCTTACTTTAATCTCTTAGGCGTTTCAATTTAAAGTTCAGTTTGTCGAAATAACTCTAAATTATTGAATAATTATCGGTTTCTGTATAAATGAAATGACATTATTTGCAAATATTTCGATCGATCCATAGCACTGATTTGGCCTATTTGTTTTTGAAAGCCGTCAAAATGATGCCTCGTAAATGGCATCCAGATCAATAGCAAAATATGTTTTGCTTTAGAGATTTTATATAACCATTGCCCTCATCAAAGTTTAATAGTGTATTGCATTCGAAATATTAATCAATACTTTAAATCAAGTTTGCGAGCTTGAATTAAACACCAATCCCATTTAAAGTTTTGTTAACACCACACGCGCAATCAACTATTGTTTAATTTTATTAATCAACACCGTATTTTACTTTGTCTGCTGATTTTATTTTTTCTCTGTTGTTTAAGAAATGTAATTTGTTAATTTTACACAGATTATCATATCCCAAATTAGTTTATTAACGAGTTACATCCAATATTATGCGTCGAGCTTACTTTTTATTTAATATTTCTTCAAAATTGTCTACAAATTGCTAACAAAACTCTGCATAAATATTTTGTGGCTGCAGCTTTAAACAAGAAATCTACGAGAACAGTTTTTTGGTAGGAACTTACGTTTAGTGTGCAAACCTCGTTCAACGAGCGATCATATACGTGGCCTTTGTGCCATCTCCGCCATTTGCAAGCGTCAGCGTGTTCGTTTTTTCCATCAGAACAGTTAATACGCTTCGCTTTAGTGTGGCGATCTCGAAAGTTCTGCATCCATAGGTAATAACGATGCGGCAACGGGTATCTGCAAACAAAATGGTTTACCAATAATTAACTTTAATGTTATCAATTATATTTGCCAATAATTTAAACGATTTGTACATATTCTAATGCTATATATATATATATATATAATATATATATATATATATATATATAATTTAAATAGTAGATAAACAATTGAAAGAGAAGTCATATATAATCTTTACACCAGAAAATGTAAAGTATAATAATAAATATCGATAAAACAAATTTATCATACATTTATCATAAACTTAACAAAATGTGGACTCATCAGATCCAACAGAAAAGAATAATGTTTCCACTAACTTATCATGTATTCGGGTAACAGAATAAAATGTGGCAATAAAAATGAAGTAAATAAAATGAAAAAAAGTTTGGAATATTATTTGCCTTATTGTTAAACAGTTTGTGGGAATTTCTGCAAGTTGCAATGAATTGTATGGAACAACTAAGCTGAAAGTATTTCTTTCTGTATTTGAAAAAATTATTTCCTAATCTTACTCCCTGAAATATGCAAAAAAGTTACGTTGGTTGTTATTGATTGATATTCTAAGTTGCAATCTAATTTTTTTAAAACGCCAAACTGCGGCATTTAAGTTAAATATGAAAAGCAATTTATTGAATAATAAAAACAAACGCGTATAAATCAAAGATTTGATTGTGCGTATATCTATTTGAGCTTCAAA
>JAQBSW010006701.1:32500-46501 GCA_029291075.1 Eudiplozoon nipponicum | reverse complement strand
CCCGAAACATTAAAACTCTTTGCCAGACAGCTACCCAACAATCTCTCTATAGATGACCTATCTGAGAGATGTGAGTTAGAATATAGGGTTTTGGAACCCAAAGTGAATCCATCATCCTTTTCTTCACCCCCGCAAGATGATAGAATCTCCTCATTAGAGAGAACAGTGGCGAACATGGCCAAAGTTCTAGAAGGATTGGCCATTACCAAATCGGAGATAAATCAAGTGAATGCTCGACCAAAATTCGTTTCCAAGTCAAATTATAATGGTAGGCGGCGATCAAGATCTCCGCAATCATTTAATAAATATGCTCCAAAGAACTGGTGTTATAACCACCAGAAGTTTTTTATGCTTGCCAAGTTTGTCTTTGTCGTTCTGAAGAATTTCCGAATGAGTGTCAATTTCCACAGCTGACGGAGAGGACAATAGACCGCAGGCACAAGGGTGCATCAGTATCGGGAAACGTCTGGCGCAGGAAGTAGAAGACCGTACTTTCTGCACATCAACGGCATCAACGGTATCAACGGCGCTACAGGGAAGAAGCCAACTACAATCCGACATCCCTGTCGACTCTTTTCGTCCACGCTGAATTTTTCACATAGAGAACCAAACAGACAATGCCGGTCGCTATCACCAGCCTACTTGTTTGCATGACCCGGCCAAACAGCCAAACGAACTTCTGCACCTTCTTGGTTTCAAAACTGGCGAAGAGTACATCGTAGACACAGGTGCGGCAGTCTCAGTTCTCAAAGGTGATTCAATGGCTGAGATGTCGCTAGGCGTTCTTCTCGCAACAGCTACAGGCGAGCCCATACCAACTTATGGCTGCTAATACCGCACACTCAACATAGGTCTACGACGTGAATTTTCCTACAACTTCATCATTGCCAAGGTCTCACATAATATAATAGGCCTTGATTTCCTTCTAAAATTTCGGCTCATTGTTGATCTTGGCAATCAAAAGATCATCGACCCCTCCACCGGACTTGAACAAAGCTTTTGGACACTTGCCTCCGAGCGTTTGGAGTTATAGGTCATTCAGCCAACCCTAGTGCATCATTCAGCAGAGATATCAGCAGCTCTTCGAAAATACAAATCGCTTTTCGATCTTAACAAATCTGATCTACGAGTCTCCAACACGATGCATCATATCGTCACAGAAGGACAACCTATTGCACTCAAGAAGCGACCACTGGCTCCTGCTAAGCTAAAAGCTGCCCAAGAAGAATTCTCAAGGCTTTTGGAAGAGGGAATCATCAGACCATCGAAAAGTTCATGGGCGTCACCACTGCACTTAGTCTCAAAATCAAACGGATCGTACAGAGTCTGTGGAGACTACCGTAAGCTAAATTCAGTGACAAAATCTGATGCATATCCTATTCCAAATATCAACACTTTACTTGAAAAACTCAACAGCAGCAATTTCTTCTCAGTAATTGACCTTAGACAAGCCTACCATCACATCCCGATAGCACCAGAGGATATCGAGAAAACTGCTGTCATCACTCCATTTGGCCTTTTCGAATACCTTTACATGCCTTTTTGACTTAAGTGTGCTACACAGACAATTCAAAGATTCATGGACAACATACTTCGCGACGACTCTGCTTATTGTATGTCATATCTCGATGACATTATGGTATTCAGTCCAGATCTAGAATCTCATGCGAATCATCTACGAAATGTCCTCTCACGCTTATCCAACCACGGACTCAAGATCAACTGTGACAGGACGCAGATTGCAACTTCATCCGTCGACTTCTTAGGGCATCGTATCACGGCCCAAGGTATTCAACCGTTGCCGTCAAAGACGAATTAATCAAGAATATCAAGTCACCAAGGACTTTGAGCGATTTGCAGAAAATCCTGGGAGTACTAAACTATAATCGCAAGTTCCTTCCAGGCCTTTCAAAACAACTTTATCCTTTGTGCAGGCACCTGTGGAACCGAAAACGACTTAGCAAGAATTCCATCATTGCTTGGTCATCCGAAGACGAGGAATTACTTCGACTTGCCATCAACTCGTTAGCCAATGCCACAATGCTAACGCATCCAGATTTCGAAAAGCCATTTCTACTCACGACAGATGCTTCTGAATTTGCTATTGGAGCCACCTTGGAACAAGAGATCGACGGAGTTCGGAAGCCTATCAGTTTCTACTCGCGTACTCTCCAACTAGTAGAAACGAGGTACGACACTTTCGGCCGAGAACTTCTCGCCATCCACGACGCAGTGCGCCATTTTATCAGCATCATTGGCAGTAGCAGATTTGTTGTTTCACAGATCATGCACCACTAGTTAGCGCACTTCGAAACGCAACTTCATCTATCGCCAAGTACCTGCCAGAGTGGAAAGACAGCTTTCTCGTCTAAGCGAATAGCAATTTGACGTCTTTCACGTCAAGGGCAAACAGAACTTCATTGCAGATGCCCTGTCTAGGCCAGACGTCTCTCTACAACCACCTTCGCTGTCACCATTCACTGTCAACTCCGTGGCACTCAGTGAACCTGCACTAACGCCAACTCTCCTGCGAACCGAACAACGCGGTGACATTCACATTCAAAGATCAATAGCCCGTCACCCAACCAAGTTCATATGCCGTCTGTGGGAAGGTTTACCAATTGTTTACTTCACGGGTACGCAGCCCAACAAGCCAGTTCTGCCGACCAGCCTTCAGAGAAAAGTTTTCAATTTAATTCACTCAATTTCTCACCCAGGAAGCCAAGCGACTGTCCGACTTCTTACAGATCGCTTCTGGGGTCACAGGCTTAGGCAGAATGTTAAACGATGGGTCTCAGAGTGTGCAATTTGTCAGAAAACAAGATCACACGACACACTCGTTCCAAGTTGCAACATTTTCGGTCTACTTCTCGCCTAGCCATCGTCCATATCGACATAGTTCATCTGACAAAGGTTCAAGGTTTCAGCTACCTTCTAACTATGATCGATAGATTTACAAGGTGGCCTGCGTCATTACCTCTTGGCACCATTTCTGCAGACGAAGTAACTAACGGTTTTATCTCTGTATGGATATCCAATTACGGTGTTCCCAATGAGGTCATCACGGACAGAGGCACTTGCTTCTCATCTGATCGTTCTAAAACCAACTTGCGGTACATGGGATGCATCTTTCGCCAGACGACTGCCTACCATCCCCAAGCTAATGGCATGGTAGAGAGAATGCATAGGGAACTCAAAGCAGCTTTAGCATCCTCGTCTATTAATGGCAACTGGGTCGATGCACTACCTTTAGTTCTGCTGGCCATGCGTTCCCGTACTCGTGAATCCATTAAAACGTCTGCGTCACAACTCTTGTATGGTATGGATCTACGCCTGCCTAGTCAGCTCCCACGTCTACTACCGGCACAAGATGACCCACAAAACGAAGCTACCCGCCTTCGACTTCATTTCGGTAATATGTCTGAACAGCAGCCGAGACACACGCCTCGTCCAGTCTTCGTTCACCCACAGCTCCACAGCTGCAAGAGAGTACTCGTTCGCAACAATAATGCTGTTGCACCACTACAACCCAAGTATCGCGGTCCTTACCCGATTTTACAGCCAAAATACTTCATCATTATGCAAGGCGCTACACCGACATCAGTAAGCATAGACAGGTTAAAACTGTTTATCGAACCACCTGATCCTGAGAGCGTTCAACCTTCTACACACGTTTCAGGCTCCGTCTGCCCACAATCTCAACCTGCTTTGTATAACGCGTAATTAATTTTTTTTAAACATTAACATTTAACTATAAAAATTTTTTAAACTTTACGTTAATTTTTAGTAATTGTCTCACGTGGCATAACCACCTGTTCTTAGCTAACAATTGTGTAGCATTTGTGAACAGTTCTTTGGTATTATGCCATCTCTGAGGCAATGTTCGTGTACATATTTTTTATGCAATTACCTTTGATTTGAATGTATATATTTTTACATTATAATGTATTTCTCACACATGACATTACACTGCCTATTTTGGTATGACCAGCTACTTAGAGCTAATGCTTTCGTGTAGCAACACTAAGTAGTGATCAGCTTCATACCATGGTACAGGCCACTTTCAATTCATATCTCAACTTTATCTATTTCACAAAGACCACTCTACAAATGTCATGACTACAACGTCGAGCACTCAAGCTCCTTTGGTCGTATACAAACACATTGACAACGATCCAACCTGCTTAGGTTTTAACTTAAACCTGGCAAATTCAGAGGCGATTTACCTCGAAGTCTTCACGCTGCGGCTCCAAAAACTTACACTGCTCTATTTTGCCTCACGTGCTATGACCGTCCACTAGAGATAACAATTTGTGTAGCAATTCCTAGTGGTTACCTGGCATCATATAATTGTTGAAGCAACCAACAAGTATATTTAAGCCCAGCACTTATGGTTCATCATATTTTGCTTAACTTGGTTCGAACTCTGTCATGCATTTGTTATCTAGCCTCGCAGAGAGGAATATTTCTTTCTTTTTTTCAGAGAGGCAAGTGTTGTAACGACACAATCAATCGCCGACATATTGCGTAAATTAAATTCAAATTTATTTACGTTGCACCAATGAGAAAAAAGCAAATTGCTGTTTAACCACGTCTAACCACGTTTAACCAATAGTATGCAAGTACACATATTGCATGCTATTTAAGCACGGTAATTTACTATGCAAGTCAGTTGTGGCATTTGCCTTCTACCTGCTTCACGCGTGTGCGTTCTGTCGGCTGTCAATACATGTGCGCTCTGTCGGCTGTCAATACCTACTCATCTTGATGCGGGATACCGGAGAGACGAGCCAATTGAGTGCAGGACCTGCAGGACACTATACACAACGCGATCACAGCTCAACCACGGGAGCGAAAACTCAACCAGAGTCCACCTGCCTAGGGTCATTCTCAACCCTGAACACTTTTAAGTGAATGGCCACCTGGGCCCCAGGCCTCTCGGCATTTAAACTACCCTATTCATGGAGCACTTTTAACCAGAGTTTGTAATGCTGTGTGATGGCATACCAGTTAAAGTTTTAAAATAAAATTGCAGTTCAAGAAATACTGATTAAAACTGCTTTATACTTAAAGAGACGTCTCTAAAATCACAGCTAAGAGAAATATTGTTTAAGGACAGAGTTAGAATACTTGACCTTAAAGAGCACAGCGTTTGTAAAAATTGACCTTCGTTGGGTTGTAACACGGAGCCACGTGTTACACTTCAATACCCAAAATTATAGCAGGTGTTTATTTAGAACATCAAGAATTTGTTAACCGAAACGTAGAGAAAAACAAATGCAGCTTGCTAAAGAAAGTCACGCTAGGTCAGGTACTAATTGCTGAACTCTGAAATTACACACAATTCAAAAGTATATATACTGCAACTTATTTAAACAAAAAATGTTCTAGAAAATAAACGTATAATTTCTTTTCAAATAATATTCTTTCAATCAACCACGGTGATTTAAATTTATCAGTAAATGTCACTTTAATTATGTCGGAGGAAATAACTTCCTCTACAAGAACATCGTTGCAATCCAACGATGTTAAATTTTGACGAATATAATTCGCTTTAAGATCAAAAAGTCTAACTCTGGTTTTTACACAATATTTCTCTTAACTGTGATTTTAGCAACAATCTCTGTTAGTTTCAAGCAGTTTTAATTGAGATTTCTTGAACTGCAAATTTAATTGTAAATTTCATAGGCTTTGCTTGTGAAATAACACACTCAAGGCAATAAGCCATAGTAACATAATGGTGGGAACAAGTCTCTGTGCCCAAACACTGCTCTAAACGTACTTTGGTATAATAACTACTAACAGTTCAGTTATGATTCTACTAATCCAAACTTCAGGTGTTTCTCAATCTCTTTCCGAAATTCTATGGCTCAATGGATTTAGAATAAAATAGAATAAAATATCTTTATTTGGATTCAAACCACACATGTTCCATCAAATTGTAACACGTGGCTCCGCGTTACAACCCAACGATATTCAATTTTGACAAATATAGTGCTTTTAAGGTCAAATTATCTAACTCTGTTTTTACACAATACTTTTCTTAATTGTGAATTTAGAAACAATCTCTGTTTGTTTCAAGCGCACGATACGCAGGAACATGCGCTGGATTATTATTCGCAGTTTATACAAGTGATTTACTGTTCGTATAACATTCTACGTACCATAATTTCAGAGTACAATGTATTATTATAATTAAATAAGTTAAAACCATAGCAAACTGTGGATTAATTATTTGTGAAGTTTTTTCATTGAAGTTTTTACACGATTTTGGTCCATCCTTCATCAGTGACAATTATTACTAGTGACTTTATTTATATCATCATATATTTTTCAATCGGTTACATTTATTCATCACACTTCAGACGTTTTTGAATGGTTTATTACTTGTGTTGACAGTATATCGTTTTGTTGCCGTCTAGAGCACGGACAATTTTGTTTAACTGTGAATTGATAATTACTTGTGTATAAGACATTTAATTTTGTTAACAATATTTCGTTCTGTTGTCGTCTAGAGCACGGTCAATTTGGACTAACTATGAATTTTTCATGCAACATTGTGTACAATTCATATGTGATCATTCGAATTAGCCTTCTCACATCACCTATCGGGAAAAGGCGGAGGATTGATCATAAGCACGGATTTCAACAGCAGCTACCAATTATATGTAGGAAGGGCGAAACATCACGAGCTATATAACAGCCCCGCAAAATACCCTTATATAAATGGTGCCCCGTTTCGTCAAACACACAGCCAGTAAAGAATTAATAAACATATAGATTTCGAAAACTTCAAGCACTTCGGATGTATGCCACGAAGGAAAGCAAATACTTAGACAAATTGTAAAACGCGGCTCCGTGTTACAACCCAACGAAGGTCAATTTTTACAAACGCTGTGCTCTTTAAGGTCAAATATTCTAATTCTGTCCGTAAACAATATTTCTCTTATCTGTAATTTTAGGAACAATATCTTTTAGTCTCAAGCAGTTTTAATCGATATTTCTTGAACTGCAATTTTATTTGTAATTAATAGTGTTTTTATAAAAGAAACAGAACCGCGCACGATACGGATGAAACACGCGGTGGACTATTGTGTCTCAGTGAACTTATTTCGCTTAGTTGCAGAAGTTACGCATTGGATTTACTGTGTTAGACTATCCGAACTTCAGAGAACAATGGATTAATATAATAACCTAAGGATAAAACACTGAACTAAATAATTGTGTTTTTTTGTCATTGAAGTCGTTATACGGATTATACAGAACATTTTTCTTTATAACATAAATCATTTTACCATGTTCAGATTATCATGTGTTTTCAATCATTTGATTATGTTCATTCCAATCCAGATATTTGTGTAAGAATAATTTCTGGTACGCAAAACATTGTTCTTTATAAACATAAATCATTTTAACTTTTGTCGTCTAGAAGAAGGAATATTTAGTTTAACTGTGAATAGTGTTTAAGACCTATTTTGCATAAAATCTGCTTTTGCAGCTGGCCAACATATATTCAATTTGAACTAACTGTGAATTATATTACTATTTGCAACATTATATCTAATATATGTATTAAACAAATTTTCGGTTTTCTCATATCGACCATCCGAATAGGATCAGAGACTGATTAGGCGCACGGGTAGTAGTAATAGTCACCATTGATATGTAGGATGGGTATAAAAATCACGAACAAGAAAGCAACCCCGCAAAATACCCCTACAACATATCACATAAAAACACCCTCTCGAGATAACAATGCTCGAAGACAGCCGCACGATGACGGGTGAGGACGATGTTACACTGCCGTCCAGTTCAGGAAAGGCAGGAAGCCCGGTGGTGAGCTTAGCAACAGGCCGCACCAACACATGGACACAGTACAAAATATGCCAATTCGATCCAGACTACCTTGACGAGTGGGTCGACGATGTTACTTTATTGGCCAAGGTGTCCAATATAGCAGACGAGGGCTCAATATTTTTGAGGGCTTGGGAGACGATCCCAATGTCTTTCAGACGCGGACTAAAAGATATTCTGCATCAATACACTGAGAGCACATGTGCGCATCCATGGCAGAGCCTGCAACGCGCCGTCTAGCAGCGCTTAACACCAGATCGAGAAGACCGGCTTACAGAATTAATGAGCCAGATGTCCCTAGGTAGCCGCACGCCTTCTGAGCTATTTAGGGAGATGTATCAGGAAGCCTTGGAATTCCACATGTCCAAGGAAATCTTAATGCGACTTTTCATACAGAAGCTCCCTCCGGCACTCCAAGAGATGGCCATGTTCCTGTGCGAATCCGGCACATCTATAGACAAGTGGTAGTAGAAACACCACAAATGTCACGAATGAACGCCTCATCAGCCTGCTCGACAACCTCACCATCAGGCCAAATTTGGCCTCAGTCGATGCCGTCCATAATAGACGTGACCAGAGCAGGCGTGACCATCGTCGACCACCGTCCCGGAATAGCGCCAGAAGGTCGACGTCGAGAGGCCGGGCCATAGTTACACAGTTACCGGCGGACTGGTGTCCGAATCACGGCAGCTATGGTCACTCCACACGCTATTTCCTCAGAAACGTCTTTACATTCCCGCGTACAGACGCGACGTTCAAGTGGGCGCGATCACCCTCAACAACTCAAGAGTATCCGCCCATGGAAAGTTTGGAAAACTGCTGGGGTCAGCCTCCTCTGCGTCAGTAGAGGCTAAGCACCCCAAGATCGTTGGCCGCTCCACGTCTGATGGCTCGAAGCACGTTGCTTTCGCGGTAGAGCACAATCAAACTATTTTATTTACAGCGACGGCTCCAGTCAAGTCATGCTTCAAACGCCCAAATACCAGCAACCAGTCTCATCGTCAGTTGCCACTATCAACATCGTTTCTCATCCTTGACGCAACATCTGGCGAATTATTTCTCATAGACACTGGATCAGATGTAAGATTACTACGCCACAATTATTTTGAACCTACCCACCCAGTCGACACCAGTAATCTGACCTGCGCCAATGGCTCCAATAGAGCGACGTTTGGGGTACGAGTACACACAATCTCGTTCTCCAAGTCAAAAAGATGTTTCAAGTATCCTTTCATCATTGCCAATACGACAAGAAACATCATTGGACGTGACTTTCTCGAACACTTCGACCTCACCATTCCTCTAAGAACACGAGAGATACGCACTGCAGACAATCAGTTGCTTTCATCAATGCTAAAACATACGACTCGCGCCGAAGCAGTCTCATCCATACAGCTAATTCCTCCAGTTCCTCATGTACCGCAACTGGACGATGTTCTGAAACGTTATGAAGAAATTTTCAAACCTATCTCCTTCATGCCCGATCTCAAGAGGAAGCGTGCCATCACAGCCCATCGTATCATCTTATCGAAACCACTTCCTCATCCTCCACGAGCACGTCCATTGGCACCACACAAACATAAGGCTGCCGAGCAAGAATTCGCCATGCTACGTCAACAAGGCATCTGTACACGATCCAGCTCACCTTTTGCGTCGCCTGTGGTAGTAGTACCAAAGAGTGAACCAGCAACATTCAGGGTGTGCAGGGATTACAGTATTCTCAATTCTTGCACACAGTCTAATTCGTACATCCTGCCAAATACAGCTGACCTACTCAGATCCGCTATCGGTCATGCTGTGTATTCAAAACTCGACCTAGTGAAGGCCTATTATCAAGTACCGATGGACAAAGACTCCGTATCATATACTGCACACGGATTTAACGGAGGTGGCACACACGAATATCAATATATGCCTTTCGGTCTCAAGAAATCCTCGCAAACTTTCCAACGCGTTATGGACGAAATCCTAGATGGTCTACCATTTGTAATTCCCTACTTAGACGATATCCTGGTATTCACCAACTCAGAATCCGAACATATACGGCATATTGACATTCTACTCACACGTCTAGCAGACTATGGCCTCCGACTTCATGGCAATACATGTGTTTTTGCACAAAAATCAATTGAATTCCTCGGTCATCAAATTTCCGAGAAAGGCATGACACATATACCTGCTAGGGTTTGTGCTATTCAAGATCTACAGCCTCCAACCACCGTTCGAGCATTACGACGATTATTGGGCAAGATAAAACAATTATACTCGATTTGTACCCTGCCTTGCCAAGATTCTTGCACCTCTTTACAAATATCTCGTGCCAGAAAGCCGTTTTGTCAAGAAATCACAACTGATTCAGCTCAGCGTGGACAACATGCAGGCGTACGAGGATGCCAAATGGGCCTTATGCAAAGCACCATGCTACATTCTCCTGATTGGTTTCTACCTTTCGAATTGATCACTGACGCATCTGACGTTGCCATAGGTGCAGCACTTCAACAGTACATCAATGGCATACACCAACCTATCGCCTTCTACTCGCAAGAACTACAACCTCGGGAGACGCGAAGATGGCCGAAAATTCAAGATCTACACCGACCACTTTCCTCTACTCCCGATGGTCAGAGGAAAGAAAGAGTATTTTTATTCACGAAGTGTCAACTCACAACTTACACGAATACACGAGTATGAATATGAAGTCACTCATGTGAAAGGATCACAAAACATGGTTGCAAACTCCCTAAGCCGTCCTGCAGAACTCTGTGCTTCTATCCTGTGTCCTTCGCCTATAAGCACTCAGGAATTGCAAGCAGCTCAGCAAGATGATCCATCACTTCGGACATTTGATGTCAATCACCTGAAAACATTTGATTATGATGGAACTCTGGTGCAGTGTGAAATAACTGGCGTAGGCCCTCGGCCGTTTAAACCTGAAAAAACTCCGTCACAAGATCTTCGAGGTTTGCTATTTAATGAGCCATCCATCTGGCGAAGCCTCAATAGAAATTCTATCCAGAACGTATTTTTGGCCTGGCATGCGTCGAGATGTCAAGAATTTGCCAAAACGGGGCCACAAGTCATCCAAGTGCCAAAAGTCCTGTTAACGCATATACACGTTGATCTGGTAACCTTACCTGCCGTGAACAATATACGATATCTACTGTCAATACGGGATCGCGCCACTCGATGTTATAACGCCATACCACTGCAAGACATGAAGCAAGACACTGCCAGTTATGATTTAGAGCTCAATTGGTTCGCTCGGTTTGGTGCCCCAGCTGAAGTGACAACCAATCGTGGCGGCCAGTTCCTCGGCGAAGAGTTCGCTGCCCTACTGAAATACTACGGTGTCAAACTCTCCGTGTCCGCGGCTCGTAATCCTAGAGAAAATGGTTTCGTCGAAAGGCCACACCGGGAACTGAAAGCGGCGCTCAAGACTAGCCCAGATGAACATTGGCTTGCGGCTTTGCCGAAAGTTCTACTATCAATGCGTACAAGACCTGAAGAGCCGATCAAATGTAGCTCCGCTGAAATGGTATTTGGCGAATGTCTACAGCTGCCTTGCGAACTAGTCCGATCACGCTCTGAAACTGTGATAACGATGGACGATCCGGCATTTCTTTTTCTACTTCGCAGTTACAATATAACACTCATAATAGGCCGATCTGTCCTACACTTCAGCAACATGGTCCAATATATAAAAGCAAAGATTCTGGTAGCAGCAAATGGTTCTTCATCAACAACGGCATGGATAACAGGAATCTAGCCGAACCGAAGCGCGGTCCATATCATGTGTTAGATCGAAGCCAGAATTACATAATTTTGGAGATAAATGGCAACGCTGAAGCTGTCTTCAAACACAGATTATCCCCAGCCGACGTTGATCCAAATGACCTGCTGTTCCGCGATATTGACCTATCAGGCGGCTAAGAAACGATGATTCCACCTCCAGACAGTTTTGCTGACCACGGACTGATGCCCGACATCTCACCAACAACCGAGCCAACTGACGCCGTCACGCCGCCGCGAGATATAGAGGAATCGGTGTCGTCAGAGCCAACATCAGTGTTTACTCGTTACGGCAGAGCCATAACACCTCCTGTAAGGTTAGCTACCTAACGCGCGGCTCAGCGTTACAACCCAACGATGTTCAATTTTGACAAATATAGTGCTCTTTAAGATCAAATAGTCTAACTCTGTTTTTACACAATATTTCTCTTGATTGTGATTTTAGAAACAATCTCTGTTAGTTTCAGGCAGTTTTAATTGAGATTTCTTGTACTGCAAATTTAATTGTAATTAATAGGGTTTTGTTTAATAAATATACACACCCGCGCGCAATACGCAGGGAACTTGCGGTGGATTATAGTGCATATGTGGATTGAGTGACTTTCTTTGCATTCAGATATGATTCTACGCATCAGGACATCAGAGTTTAATGTATTATTAAAACTAAATCATTTAAAACTTAGCAAACAGTGGAATAATTATTTGTGACGTTTTTTCATAACTGTTTTTACACGATTTTTATGCATCAATTATCAGTGACAATATTTACCATTGACTTTAAACATAATTGCTAATCAATCTGGATTTATGTCATCATATATTTTCAATTATTTGCATGTATTCATCATGATTCAAACGTTTATGTTCATGGTCATTACTTGTGTATAAGACATTCAATATTGTTGACAATATATCATTTTGTTGCCGTCTAGAGCACGGTCCGTTTTGTTTAACTGTGAATTGATTAATACTTAGCTACACCACTTGCAATAAACGTCTGAAAATGGATGAGTTTTTTTACTTCACCCGTCGGAAAATGTCAGGGACTGATCAAGGAACGGCTGGGGATAACGACCAGCATGCAAATGTAGGAAATAATTAATAAATAGAGAGCTACCACGTAAAAGCTTTTACTATAACTACAAAACATCCTACAACCCTATTAATTAAAATTAAATTTGCAGTTCAAGAAATCTCAATTAAAACTGCTTGAAACTAACAGAGATTGTTGCTAAAATCACAGTAAAGAGAAATATTGTGTAAAAACCAGAGTTAGACTATTTGACCTTAAAGAGAACTATATTTGTCAAAATTGAACATCGTTGGGTTGTAATGCGGAGCCGCGTGTTACAATATAGCTTCAAATATTCTAATTTATATGAAGGTATTCATGGCAATATATTTTGGACTGCAATGTATATGATGTAGTGGTAGGTGATTATAATAAATTTCTAACCATGATCTAACGCATTTTATAAATGATCCAGTTAGAGGTTTCGAAATTTTAGACCATGGCTATTTAGAGATTGAATAGGCTACCTGGCACAGTTTTGACTTTATTAATTACCTTAAGGACTTGGATAAAATGAGTAACCCTACGAAATGACAATCTGAGTATTAAAACAGAGAATATCACGGGAGAATGCACATGTTTAGTATTCCAGAATTAATATTTGACTTTTCGGAAAGTTAAATACAACGTTTGTTACTATAATGAGATCTGAAATGAACTTCTTTCTTCCAAATCATAATTTTTGCAAGATATGTTTAATACTTTAACTTTTATGGACAGTATATTGACAAAAATCGGTATAAGATTATCTGAATTAAAAAGTAAATGTAAAATATGCACACAAATTATTAGAACAAATATGAGATGGGAGGACAGAAATTATGAGTATATTTACCTAGATGACACGGAGAAATGAGGAAAACTTACTCTCTACAAAAAACCATTATAGACAAGTCAGCTAAAGGCAAGGCAATATAGGCAATACAGCTTCCATGAGGTTTGCACAGCATCACGTCATAAATATAACCCAAACATCGCAGGTAACTCTAAACTATTAAGACGAGAAATTTATTTAAAGTATTTTAACTAACACGTTTGGTATGTGAATCTTTATAGACAATTCCAAATCAAAGAATCACTTACTAGAATGTTGGGGTATTTTGCGGGGTTGTTTTCCAGTTCGTGAATTTTATTCCCGTCCTACATGTCAATGGTGGTTATTATTATTACCCATGCGCCTAATCAGTCTCTGATCTTTTTCGGATGGTTGATGTGAGAAGGCAAAAACATCTGGTCATACGTATATTAGATATAATGTTGCAAATAGTAATATAATTCACAGTTAG